>APFE031464966.1:119465-130914 GCA_000404065.3 Pinus taeda | reverse complement strand
TTCTTTGACTTTTAAATTTGTTGACCCTCCCCCATTTCTTGATCATTCATGATTTTTAATTTTCAATCATTTTTAATATTTTTAATATTTTATCTCGAGTGACCCTGATGCCAATCTTTCATTATTTAAAGGTTGATTAGTTATTACGCTTAATATCTTTCTGCTTTCTAGTCCTTGAAGATGGGTGGAGTGGTTGGACTGTCCGACATTTATGGGTGGAGTGTCCTCTGGAAACCTCAACAGGGTCTTTACACAGTTCAGAAGTCTCCAGAAAAAAATAAAAAAATGTTAGAAATTTCAGGAGGAGAACTGAGATTAAGATGGTTACTCCATCGAGTTTCATGAGTAAATAAGGACTCGAAGACATATATATATAGGAGAAAGGAAATATAGGGAATGGGTCAAAGTTAAATAAAATGAAGAAGAAATAATAATTGAATTTTGACCGATTCTATTAAGGAATTAAGTAATTTAATATATGAAATGAACAATTAGTGGAAAATTGCTATATAAAATTAATAAATGATTACTTAAGAATTGAAATATTGAGAATGGGTGAAAAATAAGAGTAAATTAAGATTTAGTGATAATTAATAATATAGTCAAACAAAAAGAATATTAATTAAAAATTAGATAAAATCCAAATTCAAATTAATTTGCAATTAAATTATTTGAAAAACCAAAAAAATATAAAATATAATAAAAAAAATGAAAAAAAAAAAAAAAAATTTTAAAATAATAATTTTGAATTAATTCATGATTATAGAATTTGAAAAATTAATTTAAAAAAGAAAAAGTTAATTGAATAGAAATGACATAAATTTTAATTAAACTAAAAACAATAGTAACTAAAATAAGATTGAATTTTTAAAATTTTTAAATTAAAATAAAGATTTAGTAAATTGTTCAAATTAGAGAAAATTGAAAAATATATATATATTATATATTATATTTTATATATATATAAAGAATAGCAATTAATGAAATAAATATGGCTGATTCAACAATCAACAAAAGTCTAATAAAATATTGATAAAGTCTAATAAAATATTGATAATAAAACGTTGGAGTTCAAATTATCAGTAGGAAGAGTGGTGAATAACAAGCTTCCATAATTCGCTAAATCTATATCCATCCTCTGTATTAAAAATTAAAATTATTAGAGTTATTCTGGAGTAAAAAAATATTTTATTCTAAATTTAAAAGATAAAAATCACTGCAAAAATATTAATTTTTCATCCCTTCTCCATTCTAATTAAATTAATTTAATATAAATAATTATTAATTCCAAAGATATTTTACATCTCTACTGCTCAATATTAAAAAATAAAAATTTAACTGATTTGATTTTTAATCTTTAACGCTTTATTTTTATAATTCTTTTAATTTTTATTGACAGTTGAAATTTACCGTTGCATTTTTGGAATTTATATATTTTTGTTCCGTTGATCTTACTCCTTGTCATAGTCCCTTTATTATCTATATTTTCTCCAGAAAATCTGAATATTATATCATGAATCACCTAAACAGACAATCTAAGATCTCTACCATTTTTTATTTCAAAATAAAAATTATCCAAAACGTTCCGGTAAATAAACATTTAAAAAAAAAATCCTATACAAGTAAGATTCATGGTTAGAAAATGCTGGCGCACTTCAAACACATTGCCTTTCATCGGAGGCTTTGTACCCTTTGCACGAGTATCGGCATGAGGGTTTCTTATTTCGAAAAAATAATAATTTTATTAAATTGATTTTATTATTTTAATAATTTTTTTAAATAAATAATTTATTTTTAATTTAACAATTTATTAAATTCGTTTTCAATAGTAATCAGTGATTGAGTTGATGAAGACTAGAATTCAGGTCATTATATTTTACTTTTTTAATAATTAATATTAATAATAATGAAATCGTGGTAGTTAATATTCACTAAAACCAATAAAAATTATTGAATAATATTTTGGATAATTATATTTTTAAACATATTTTATTGTATATTTAAAAATTATTTTTATTATTATTAAAAAAATTATAATAATTATCTTTTTAAACGTATTTTAGTGTAATATTTAGAAATAAATTTTATTATTATTTAAAAGAATTAAATTTAATAGTGGAAAAAAAAGCAATGTACTTTAAAAAATTTCCATTAACGGTCACCTTTAATTATTAAAACTTTTAAAAGCCAAATTTTCATTATGGTTAATCTTCTTTCTCATGAAGTAAAGGAAAAAGATATGATTTCAATAACTTTAATATCGAAGAGAAATCCGGCGACTTTCTTGAAAGAACAGAGAAAGTATGATTTAATTTGGGAAAAAATTAAAGCCTCTTTATATGAAGTAGGTTGGCCAAATTTATAATAAATTATTCAAAGAGAGGAATAAAATAGGATAATGATGATGATATTATTACATTTGTGAAAAAGTAAGTATGTGACCTAAATTTATAATAAATTATTCAAACAGAGGAGTAAACCAATGTTGCAAGGCAGTAGTTCTTGCTATTGAAAATAAAATTATTTCCCTACAAAAAATTGCTAGTATAATACATATAAATTATATTATGAAATATTAAATTGATATTAATATATTAGAGAAGATTAATACACATTTTTATTAATAAAATTATTTTTATAAAAGTTTTATAAAGCTTATATTTATAAGATAGTTTAACCATTTATATTTTTCTTAAAAAACAAAATTTTATAATTCAATTAAGAAGTAGTAACTTCTATAAGATTTGTTTAAATCATATTAAGTGCATATATAACTAGTATTCACGTAGATCTGAATTACAAATTGTTTAGTATAAGACTCAATTACATAATGTTGATTAATTTGGCAAGATGCTTGAAATGATGATAGAGCCTTACCTACACAAAGATTAATAATGTGAAAATTGTAAAAAAAAAATCTTGGATTTCATTTTACCAAATATTCAAACATTGACCATCTCATTGTACAAGCATTACTGTACTGTTAAACATATTTTTAAGACCCCTTGAAGAAGATTTTCCATAATATGAGATGGAGCTTTATATATTGACCCTTTAACTAGGTATAGGGTAACCTTACGTGAAACTCACAATAATTATTGAGAAAAGAAGCATATGGACAAAATAAGATGAGATAAATCACAAATGAGTTTTGTGGTTTTTTCGTATTAATGGTTGCAATGTGACGACAAGACCCAACAACGACATCAGAGAGGGAACTTAATAGTGTCCCTCTAATATTTCGAACGCATGTACCAATTACTTTTACGGTATCAGAGGCAACAATAAGACATATTTGGGCTTATCAAATAATATCAATAGTAAATATTATTACATAGAAATGTTAACAAATTGAATGGATCTCACACATTTTCATGAACCCCAAGGAATGAATGGATCTACACACATTATGTACATAGAAAAGTATTAATTCTATCGTGGAATTTTTGATACAAATCTATGGTTGTGTAGAGAGGTTTGAGTATATTTAAGATTCACAATACAAATAAGAATAAAACTGTCCTTGGTCTATATTATCCAATCGATCATAAAATTCAATGGACGAACCATTGCTCGTTAGTAGACAAATGTTTTATCTAATTTGATATCTCATCAATGGCTTGTACCTCTTTTACTTTATTCCTTGCTTATGTAAAATGTTTTGATATAAAATTCATTGGGACTTTTTGTTCACAGTTAACATATCCATGTCATTTGAAATTTATTTTAAAATATAAGAAAATCATATTTTATTTTCAAGTCATTTTCAAAAGATAAGTTTACTACATGATGATCCACATGTATTAAGCACAATTTGTTATTTTATAAGCAAGTGGAAGATATATGTTTGGATACAACAAACACTTTCATATGTGTGTACTATCAATATGATTGCATTATATAAATGTTAAGTGCAATAAAAATTATTGTAATAAATTAATCTTAAAGTATAAGGTGTTATACTTAAATTATAGTAAAAATAAATAAATAAAAATGCAATTGTTGTCAATTGTGAACTGGAGTTGATATTTTATGATAATGTAGAAGGTTAAGAAAGGCAATATTAAAACTCTCTGTAAAAAAATATGAACACCAAAACAAATTCAGTATTTTAAAACAAGTGATCCTCATAGAAATAACTTGTACATAGTTCTTTCCAGTAGTCTTTATATCTACAATCAGAGAGTGCCCTTTGCAGTTCCCAACCCCTATGGGTCTTGTTGATGAAAACTTATGCGACCTTGTTAGTATCTTGTTAAGAAATATCATTTTCTTCTTTGCTATCACATGTTATTGTTGTCGAATCCAAGTAACGAAAGTCAAAAACATCTGGAAGCGACCAATGTTACACCGGCTTCAATGTGCTCGTGGATTGTTTCTGGAGTGCATTTCGCTCTGCTAATCTGCCTCAAGATGTGCATAACTACTTTCAAGAAATCTTCACAACATTATAAAACCTCTAAAATCCCTAGATGAATTATTGATTATAACAAATTAGTGCATAAGAAAAACCCAGGAAAACATTTGCTAGATAAAAGGGAGAAGATCACTTGGAAAAATGCATGCATGAAAACTGCAAAGAAAATAAAGATGTTATTGTTGTCGAAACCAAGTAACGGGAGTGAGAAACAACTGGAAAAGATCTATGCTCCACCAACTTCATTGTGCTCATGGATTGTTTCTGGAGTGCATTCTACTCTGATCTACTTCCATAACCACTTTCAATAAATCTTCACAACACTATAAAAGCCTCTAAAATCCTTGCATGAATTATTAATTATAATGAACTAATGCATAAGCAAAACCTAGAACAAAAAAGCAAAGAGATCCAAAAAGAAGAAGATCATCCACACAAATGCATGCATGGAAACTCAAGAGAAAACATGATAAAGAAGCTTGGGTAGGGACTAATAACGACCTATGGTAAGATTGGGTTCAAAAGTTAATTGTCAAGTTAATAATATAACGTATTAACTTCTATCAATTTGTATAATTAAATCATAAGATCCCATGAAAATTAGTAATCACCGGGTGAGCAAGTTTCATGGTACACATGTCAGAACTTGTTCACACAACTTTTTGTTTGTTATGATTTCATATGTTATTTGTGGGTTATCATTTAAGGTATTTCTAATTTTTTTCTTATCTAAAAGAAAAGTTTATATAAATGTCTTAATAAATCTAAATAGTAACTAAATTAAAATAAACAAAACTTAAATTCATTTACTTAAATATAGTTGTAGTTTTAGTTTTATTTTGATTACAAGATGCCAACCATGATCCCCATGAAAATTGGTGAATCCTCACGGTGACCAAATTTCACAGATGACATGGGACACATGTCAAGAATACTGCTGAAATAAGGCACCCAAACTTTTCAACCAATCACATGTTAACAAATTATTATTTTTAATTAAAATAAAATACTTTAATGATTTATAAAGTTAAACATTAGAAGTTGTCATGGTCAATGCTAAAATATTAGTGGTCAACGGGAAAATGTATTGTTATAGTCATGTATTGGGCAAGGACTAATAAGATAAAGATGATAATATTATTACATATATGAAAAAGGATAATGATATTATTTTATATAGACAGTTTACAATGTTGCACTCTTTTTATTATTACATAAATTAATATTTAATTATTTTAAATAAAAAGTTTATATTCAAATTATTTTAAAAAATCAAATAAAAAATAGTGTTTATAAAATATGTGTTGGAGTAATAGTTTTATAGTCTTTACAAGTATTTCCTATTGGTATAGACTAATAAAAAATGTAGTAAGTAATAAAATTCTAAATTGTGTTCCAAAACTATGATATAGAGTAGGCACAAGGGCGTTATAATGTTCTAAAAATGCTAGCTTGTAGATCCTCCAAAAAAGACTAACTAAATACTGGCACTTATAAAACACAGTTTGCAGGCAAGCTTAAGTAACTAGGGTTAAGCTTAGAACCCCATCCACTTTAAGGTTTCCTTTTGCTAGATGGACCCCCTCATTCGACAGTAGGTCTACCTTCTTGTTGTCCATGGACATGAACCAATGATTTGGAGTGAAAGATTCATAGCATAGGATAGATCGTTTTTACAATAGTTTGGAGTTTTTATGTTAAACCAAAAAGATTCATTGATGAGGTGGCATAAAAGAATGGGTGGTATGTGCCAATGATAATGAGATCTTGAATGTTTCTCTGTGTGACCTTGCAAAAGTGCATAGGCTTTTGCCTGGTTGTTTGTGTTGAGTCCTAGACCTCATAAGAAGGGGAATTTCCATTGATCCTCTGGTGATAGATCACCCCCTGCTCCTACCACCCTAAAATAATGTTCAATTTGAAAAATAATATATTTAGTAATCAATAAATAAAATACTTTGCTTTAATCAAATTCTTCGTAAAATTTTAAAATGGTATTATAATGTTCAATTTCACATAATATATTTAGTAATCAATAAATAAAATACTTTGCTTTAATCCTAGATGGGGGTGGATGAGAATGGTACAGGGGATCTCGGGGAGGGTGTCTACCACCCCACAGAATCCCACGATGGTATAAGAGGGGGTAGCATGGTACGCCTCCCCCATGCGCAGGATTGTGTAGTGTTAATATTGTTAGTCCAAGCATGAAAAGCCTTTGGTGTGAAGTGAGAGTTATGCATGTAACACCTCCTCCCACATTTACCCAAGTTAATTGGTTTGCTAGGGTAAACATGTGATGAGAGGATACTATGATGTGATTCAACTCCCCATGTACAGTTAAGGAAGTGGAACCGACAAAACCAAACCAAACTAATCTAACCTTCCACACATGCTACAAAACCTTCAAGAGCCAACCAACCCTTCCAGGTGACCAACCCCTGAGACAACTTGGCATTTCACTGATCTGGACCCCCAACCGCTCCATGAAAATCCATGCATGTGACTGAGGCCTTTTAGTTTCTCCCACAATAAGGCATGCTAGCGACTGTGGACTTTTTCAGCTAGTTCTGAGCCAATGACCCCAGATTCTGTGCCACTTTTTCAGGGCCAGGACTCAAGCCACTACCCAGAACTTCATAAAACTTTCAGAAATGATAAATAACAATGGAATAATGCTACTAATGCAATCATTGGTACAAGTACTTGATCTGGCCCCTACTAGCCATGACATGATTTTCGTCAAACATGTCACAAATATGCAATTTATAGGTCATAACAACATATCTGAGCATAGGGGTCTCATACTTGTTTGAGATTCATAAAGAATCATTGATGCTTTATCACATTAGAAACATTATCATCTATTAGGTCATATATTCATTGTACATTCATTTTCTAATCAAATCATGATGAGAGCCATACATCAAGTCTATCATAAAACATACTCATAACCAAGATATAACCAACAAAAATAACAGGGATATAGCAGCCATAAGAATCACATATGAACGAGTAAATTTACACATGAAATACCAAGGAGAAGAAGCTACTATTAATGAATTCAAAATCCAACAAGGTATGGGACTTCCATGAACCACCCGACCATAGATTAGCTGAACCAAATCTTTCTTTCATCCATTCACCCCCGTGCCATTTTTCAAGCATGAATGTTGGACTAAAAAAAAAACCAACTAGGGCTTCCTGAGGCCAAACGATCTCAACGATCATCAATACAACCAAGCTTTACTACAATCCCCATCAGATCATTAAGCCCTAAAAAAGCATGGATGCCTCTAGATCTCTCCACCTAAACCGTGAGGAATTTGTTTGTATCAACCTCTCGGATTTACCATCTATCCCGCCATTACTAGTTAAGGGATTCCTAGGCCTACATGGTCTCCATCCTCTGGGATTTACCGTGTATTCCTCCATTACTGATCAAGGGATTCCTAGGCACAATCAAGGGTATTCACTGCTGAGCTTTACCGTGTATCTCGTCATTCACCGGTCAAGGGATTCCTAGGCTCAATTTAAGTGTTCACATCCAAACTTAACCGTGTATCCCATCCGGCGATTCCTAGGCCTTTTGAATAATACTGAGACCACCCCATTTAGCTTTGAATCCATCTGACAATCCAGCTCAACCAAATATAAGAGAATCCACCACACCATGGCTATCCGGAAATGGCAAGGCAAGGCTGAAAAACAATGTCACACTTTGAAAAACCCATGCTAATGACAACAATAAAACCAAATACACACATGCATGTACCATGCATGCCAAATATAGCAAATAAATCACACATGCAAATCAATACCTACAAATAATCTCGTTGTAGCTACTTGATTCTGCTCTTCCTTGCTTGATATTTTCTTTCCTTTTCCCTCTTGGTCCTTCCTTTCTTTCCTTAATCCAATGCTAGAGTGCTCCAAGAATTCTCTAAGTGTCCAAGAGTGAGAAAGAGAGAGAATAGAGAGAGCTCCAAAGCTGAACTGACATAAAGGTACCAACTGATCCTCATAAGCCTTTTTATTAATGAGGCCTCTATTTTCTTCAATTTTCCATTATTTTCCTCCTCACATGAAACCTGTGACCTTTCACCTTCCTTTTCTCCTAAGTTCCATTATTTTCATAAATAAAATGCCAAAAATGTCATTTTTCCTTTGCCATTGCCTTTGTTAATTTCCTTAATCATAATAAACCAAATGAACACCCACACTAGGATCTTTTTCCCAACATTCAGCTTAGAATATGTGTCCCATGATCTTGGTTATTTTTCCTTTATTAACTTTATTACATGGAATTTTGACCAGGGTTGTTACAGAACCCTCCCCCTTGGGGGAACACAGTCCTTGATGTTCCATGACACCTACAACCAACAAGACTGCTAAAATAAAAACATGTTTCCCATGGAGATTTATAACTTAGCTTGATGCAATATTTACAATGATCAACTTGCTGAGAAGCAAACCAACATGACAACCATAATGACATGGCACTCATATCGCTTATTAGAGCTTTATAACACAAGTTATGGCCATATTTACATCCATTTACATATGTGCATACACCAAAACATCATACCAAAACATATGCCAGAAACATTTGATCAACAAACGAATAGAGAAGGATACATAGCCCGCATCTTATCCGCCATCTCCCATGTAGCTTCATCGGGCCCAAAGTGCTTCCATTGCACTTTAACCTGCTCGATTGCTCGGTTCCAGAGCATGAGCATCTTTCTTTGCTATATACACTGAGGTTCTAGCTGGAATTCTCCATTTGTCTCCACCTATAATACAGACCAATCAATCACATGATCAACATCTTTAAGAAACATCTTAAGCAATGACACATGGAAAACATCATGGACTTTCACTGTTAGAGGCAGTGTAAGCCAATAGGATATTGGTCCAATCTTTTCAAGAATATTGAAAGGTCCACAAAACCGAGGTGCCAACTTGGCACATGATCCAATCCTTAAGGAGCTATTCTTCGGCTTGATGCACAAGTACAATTGTTCCCCAACCTGAAACTCCTTAAACAACTTGTTCCGATATGCATTACTTTTCTTCCTGCCCTATGTTGCTTTTAGATTCTTCTTGATTACGTGCATTTCATGTTCCATCTTTGCCAACATATCCGGTTCAATCAACATCGTGTTCACTGGATCACTCCAACTAATGGGAGTATTACAACTCCGCATAGACAATGCCTCAAACGAACTTATCCTTAAATACCCATTGTTATAAGAAAACTCAACCAAAGGAAGGGACTCCTCCGATCTCCCCTGCTGATGCATCACATACATCCTTAACATGTCCTCCAATATCCTGTTGACCCTCTCTACCTATCCATTTGTTTACAGATGATAAGTTGTGTTGAAGGCCAACTTTATCCCCAAACCTGCAAATAGCTCCTTCCAAAACTTGGAAGTGAACTTAGCATCCCTTTCTAACACAATCTTTGTTGGAACACCATGCAACCTCACTACATCTCTGATGAATACCTGTGCCACATCACTAGCTGAATAAGTAGACTTCATTGGAATGAAGTATGCTACCTTTGTCAACCTGTCCACCACAACAATGATGGAATCATGTTGTCTAGATGTCCTTGGAAAACCTGTGATGAAATCCATGGAAATGACCTCCCATTTCCACTCTAGAATCAGAATCATCTATAATAGTCCACCTGGATGCTTACATTCTGCTTTCACCTGCTGACAATCCATACATCTATCCACAAACTCTGCCACTTCCTTCTTCAGATTCGGTCAATGGTAAAACTTCTTCACTGCTGTCAATGTCTTGCGCTATCCTAAGTGACTTGAATATGGTTTTGCATGAAACTCTCGCAACATAGTATTCTTGAGCTCACTGTCATTTGACACATATATCTTGTCCCTAAATCTGATCAAACCATCTATTCTAAGATGATAGTCCACATCCTACTCACCTGTACCTTGTTGTAACCTATGCATAAGCTCCATATACTCGCCATCGTGTTGTCCTGCTTGTAAAATCTGATCCTCTAAATCTGTCCCATATGAGCCCATAATTGTTATATGATTCACATGTATCCTCCTGCTAAGAGCATATGCAACCCTGCTCTCTTTCCCCATGGTGTACTTGATCTCAAAGTCGAACTCATTGATCGTGGCCAACCATATAACTTGCTTGGCATTTGGATTCAGTTGGTCAAACAAGTATCTCAATCCATTGTTATCACTCATCAATACAAACCTCCTGCCAAGAAGATAATGTCTCCACATGTTTAGCGCATGCATGATCATTTCCAACTCAAGATCATGTGTTAGATAATTTTGCTCGTGCTCATTTAGTTTATGTGACTCATAGCATACTACCTGTCCTTCCTGCATCAGGACTCCACCAAGTCCTCTCTTGCAAGAATTTATACACACCACAAACTCTTTGTCTGGATTTGCAATCTTTAACATTGGAGCATTTTTCAACAACTACTTCAATTACTCAAAACTTGTTGCACATTCTTCTGTCCATTCAAATTTCTTACCTTGCCTCTACAATGACGTAATAGGATATGTAATGTGAGAGAAACTCGTTATGAACTTCCTATAATATCCTGTTGACCCCATGAATGACCTTACCTCATCCACATTTCTAGGAGTTTCCCACTCCATGATAGCCCTTATCTTTTCTGGATCCACTGCTATGCCTTCCTTGGAAACAACATGTCCGAATTAATGTACCTTTGTCTGAAAGAAATTTCATTTACTGAGCTTAGCATAGAACTGATGCTCTCTCAAAAATCTCAAAACTGTTGCTAAGTGCTTGACATGATTTTCCTCATTTTTATAATATACCAAGATGTCATCAAAGAACATAATAACGAACTTGTCCATATAAGGACACAATACACTATTATTAAGCATATAAACGTAGTTGGAGCATTAGTCAAACCAAATGGAACAATGTTATGAACCAGCTCAAGAAAAGATAGAAAAGATAGATCAACGCCTTAGAATTCAGCCTCTTCGAGGGGGCAAC
>APFE031464966.1:101189-118761 GCA_000404065.3 Pinus taeda | reverse complement strand
CCTTTACATTACATAAATGAACAATTCTTGGATGATACAAATGACAAAACCTCCTTTCTATATATAGGAGTCTAAGGAGTCACAATATAACCCAGCTGACCTAACAATAATAATATAAAGCCACAAAAATAACATTGAGGGATTCTATGGGGCACAGTAATAATAATATGGGGGCAATAAGGGCACAACAATATTAATAAGGGGTACAAATACAATAGTAATGGGGTAATCACTAGTATTATAGGGACCCAACAAACAAAAACAATCTCATAATGCCCATACCTGGTCCAAAAAGTTGTCTTGTAAATTTCCTCTTCCTTGATGCGTATTTGATGATATCTGGACCTCAGATCAATCTTTGAGAACATTGTTTCACCCTTCAGCTGATCAAACAAGTCCTCAATCCTTGACAATGGATACCCGTTCTTGATAGTCACCTTATTCAATTTCCTATAATCAATGCACAACCTGAGAGTATCATCCTTCTTCTTCACAAACAATATTGGTGCGCCCCAAGGCTATACACTTGCCCTAATGTACCCCCTGTATGGTGCCTTTGATTCTGGTGTTGCCCCTAGTACCAACTCAATGGAAAATCCACTTCTCTGTGAGGCGGAAACTCTGAAATATCTACTGGAAACACATCCTAAAACTGCTACAAGATCGAGTACCTTCTCAATACATCTGCATCCCCAACATCCTTACCTTTATCACTAGAAATATGCACTGCAAATAACACACACCCTTTTATGCCACTGCGCTTTGCCTGCATAGTTGTCACCATCCTAACTGATGTTGCCTTCTTACTACCCTGCAAGACTCTTTGTTCTCCATTGTCATCCAAACACTCAATACATTTGTCATAAAAATCCACTTTGGTCCTATGAAGATACAAATAGTCCATAACCAAAAGAATACTATATGATCCCAATGGAAATACATTCAAACGTGTTGAGGTAGGCATACCATTCAACTTGAATGCACAAGCTCTTACCCAATGATAAACTCTCTTCTTTGTACCTGTAGCCAACTACATTAACTAGGATGCATGCACTTATTTATTCAAACCACATTTATCGACCATGTGAAGACTAACATGACTATAATTAGATCCAAGATCAATCAAAATACAAATAACTTGATCACAAAGCTTACCATCCATTTCGATAATAGTTGCCTAGTGATCTGCCTGCTTGTTATCCAATGTTGCATAAATACAAGGAATACTCTGCCCAACATCCCCAACAGTCCGCGCCTCTTGTGCACTGTAGATCTGACGCCTACCACCCTAAAACTGCGGACAATCTCTCTTGAGATGCTCCTTTCCACATATCCAACACTGCAATGGTCCCATACCATCACCTCTATTTTTCTGCCCTCGAGACTATGACCCCTGTCCCTGTCTAACTACATTGAACTTCTTATTAGGTGTAACATTTTCTTTCTCGCTTGGATCCTAAGGCCTTATTCTTTTCGGTTGCCATTTACCTTTATTTTTGTATTTCCCTTTCCAACCCTGTTGTGATTTTGTCTTGCGCTTTGACTGCTCATAATAATGTTTCAATTTCTTAATAATTTCTTCAAATGACCGAGGCTCGTCATACTCAATTCGATCTCTAAATGCTAATGGAAATCCACTGACAAATATTTGAATTTTGGCCTTCTCATATTTAAGATACAATACATACCTTAATAACTCTAGAAACTTAGTCGTGTACTCCTCATCTGTCATTAATCCCATATTTAGCTAATAGAATTCCTTGGCTTTGTTGTCGTAGTACCTCTCTGACAAGTACCTCTTCTTGAAAAGTCTCTTGAATTCATGCCAACTCAAGTCTTATGTCCTGATGTCTCTAACCTACTTCACATCTTCCCACCAAATGTTTGTTTTCCCTTTGAGGGTGAAGATAGTTATTCTGACCTTTATGTTCTCTGTTTATTCATGCAACTCAAAGAATTTCTTCATCCCAAGTAACCATGATTTTGCATCCTCTGACTTCTTCAAATCCCCATGAAAGGTAGGTGGCTTTGTTTTCTTGAAATCATCTGGAAAATATCCCCTATCACTCTTCCTGTAAGGATGATAACAATGACAATCATAGTGCCTGCCAGAACTAGAACTAGAATAGAACTTGTGTCCATTGCCTCTTCTATCATCCAATGAATCCAAGAACATGCCATATCATATCGTGTCATCCCTATTCGACATGTTCCCACCATGAGATCTATTGTCATATGCCCCATTTTTCCTATCCTCCTGCCCATGGCTAATCTTAAGCGGTCCCTGTCTCTACAATTCTAACAAACTTTGGAGGATTACCGCATTGACTTCTACTTGTTCCTCCTGTGCCTGCATGATTTTGTCATTATCTTCTTTGCAACTTCTTATTTTTGCCTTCAAACTTCTCAATGTGTCTGCTAAGTCAGAAGAATGCCCACCACCATGCTGCTCATCTGATCCATAGGGAGGGTCTCGTGAATTGTAGTCTACCATCTTGGTAGTCATATCTAATCTCTTTCCTGCAAGTACACCATGTAAGCTAAAACCAAAAAATAACATAATCGACATACCTCAGTATAGTTCAGGGGAGGATATCTCATTTGCAAGATCAACTAGATTAGCACGATACATGTATAATCATAATCACATCAACATATAACATCAATTCAACCACTATCTAATTATCCATGCCTGATCATACCAACCACATACCATGACCTCATTCATGACAACTACAACCATATCAATGTATGCATAATAGCATATAAGCACAAAAATGCATAACCAATGCATAGTTGACATACACTCATGACGACCACATCCAAAAACACATTGTCTACTTTCACATGCGCAACACCACTGCAACCATGACCACCACCATGCATACACAACAAGTACATATAACACAAGAATAGATAACACATATATGCAACCAACATGAATGCATGAACAACACACTGCCCATCCAGTCTAGGAGATGAACCATACTTTGGTACCATTCTATAACGCCCTCCTCCCACATTTACCCAAGTTAATCGGTCCGTTGGGGTAAACATGTGATGAGAGGTTACTATGATGTGATTCAACTCCCCATGTACAATTAAGGAAGTGGAACCGACAAAACCAAACCAATCTGACCTTCGACACATGTTACAGAACCTTCAGGAGCCAACCAACCCTTCCAAGTGACCAACCCCTGAGACAACTTAACATTTCACTAATCTGGACCTGCAACAGCTCCCATGACAAGCCATGCATGTGACTGAGGCCTTCCAGTCTCTCCTACAGCAAGGCATGCCAACGACTATGGACTTTTTCATCTAGTTCTGAGCCAACGACCCTAGATTTTGTGCCACTTTTTCAGGGCCATGACTCAAGCCACTGCCTAGAACTTCATGAAACTTTCAAAAATGATAAATAAAAATGGAAAAGGCTACTAATGCAATCATTGGTACAATTAATTTATCTAGGCCCTACTAGCCATGACATGATTTTTGTCAAAGATGTCACAATATGCAATCTATAGGTCGTAACAACAAATATGAGCATAGGGGTCTCATACTTGTCTGATATTCGTAAAGAAGCATTGGTGCCTTATCACATTAGCTACATTATCATTATTATGTAATATATTCATTATACATTCATTTGCTAATCAAAACATGATGAGAACCATACATCAAGTTTGTCATAAAACATAATCATAACTGACATATAACCAATAGAAATAACAAGTATATAACAACCATAAGAAGCACATATGAACCAATATATTTACACATGAAATACCAAGGAGAAGAAGCTATTATTAATGAATGCAAAATCCAACCTGGTATGGGACTTCTATGAACCATCCAACGATAAATTGACTGAACCAAGTCTTTCTTTCATCTAATCACCCCTATGACATATTCTAATCATGAATGTGAGACTCACAACAAAACCAACTAGGGCCTCCTGAGGCCAAACCGCCTCAACCCTCATCAATAGAACTAGGCTTTGCCACAATCCCCACCAAATCACTAGTACCTAAACAAGCATGGATGCTTCCGGATCTCTCCACCTAAACCGTGAGGAATTTGTCTGTCTCAACCTCTCAGCTTTACCGTGTATCCCACCATTACCGGTCAAGGGATTCCTAGGCCTACGAGGTCTCCACCCTATGGGATTTACCGTGTATCCCACCATTATCGATGAAGGTATTCCTAGGCCCAATCAAGGGTATTCACCATTGAGCTTTACTGTGTATCCCGCCACTCACTGGTCAAGGGATTCCTAGGCTCAATCAAAGTGTTCACATCCAAGATTTACCATGTATCCCATCCTGGGATTCCTAGGCCTTGTGAATAATCCCGAGACCACCCCACTCAACTTTGAATCCATTCGTCAATCTAGCTCAACCAAATACAAGATAACCCACCACACCATGGTTATTTGAAAATGGCAAGGCAAGGTTGAAGAACATTGTTACACCTGGAAAAACCCATGCCAATAACAACAAGAGAATCAAATACACACATGCATGTACCATGCATGCCAAATCTAGTAAGGAAATTTCACATGCAAACCAATACCTACAAATAATCTAGCTATAGCTGCTTGATCTTGTTCTTCCTTGCTTGATCTTTGCTTTCCTTTGCCTTCCTGGTCCTTCCTTTCTTTCCTTGATCCAATGCCAGAGTGCTCCAAGAGTTCTCTAAGTGTCCAAGAGTGAGAGAGAGAAAAAGAATAGAGAGAGCTCAAAAATTGAATTGACAAAAAGGTACCAATTGATCCCCCGAAGCTTTTTTATTATTGACCCCTCAATTTTCTTTAATTTTCCTTCATTTTCCTCCTCACATGCAACTTGTGATGTTTCACCTTACTTTTCTCCTAATTTCCATTATTTTCATAAATAAAATGCTAAAAATGTCATTTTACCTTTCCAAAACCTTTTCCATTGCCTCTGCCATAATAAACCAAATGAACACCCACATTAGGATGTTTTTCTCAACATTCAACTTGGAATACGTGTCCCATGACCTTGGTTATTATTTTTCCTTTATTAACTTTATTACATGGAATTTTGACCAAGGTTGTTACAATGCGGGAGAGTGCATTGTTGTGTTTATTTTGCTATAGTGGCTCGAACCTAGGTTATGTGCCCCCGTTTGTTGTTATGGTGAATCTATTCATCAATCCCAGGAAATGTTCAATCAACTGAGAAGGTGACATAGTAACAATGGTTCCTTTGCATTGATTTGGATGGTGAAAAAAAATTTGGTGTTGTGACTTAGGGTTTTCGATGTTTCTAAATGTAGAGACCTACAGGAGGAGCTTCTATCGATGTTACTGATGTGTCACAGGGGCAAGGGAGAGAGAATCCCTCTAACCAATGGACCAACAAAAATAAATGCACAAAGCGATAACTTCTTAGTTGCGAAGGACAATAACTGGCCTATTAGTTCTGTCTTCGTCCAAGCAACACAAAGAACAAAGACAAGGTATTTCAAACCTTCTTTCTGAATTGGTTGTATTTCAAGGTTAATACATTGTGGTTGTCGTATAGGCTATATTGGCACTATCAGTCATGTTTGGGTGGTAATATATACAATACTATTTGTCTTTACAACTATGTGAGTTTCCCGTTCCAGGTTGAGTTGTTGAGTGTCATGCTCAGTGAGTGGAGACTGCGATTGAGTGAGGAGGTGCATTCCTTTCTAAATTGGTTGCATTTCAGGGTTAATAGATTAGGTTGGATGTGTTGGTTGTACTAGCATTATCAGACCTATCCTGAATGTTGTTTCTATTTTTGGCTATGGGAGTTTTATGTCCTGGGTGGAGTTGTTTTGTGTCCTACCAATTGAGTGGGGGCTAAAACCTAGCGGGGAGGTTCAACCCTTAGGGGTCTAGGCAATTCTCCCTGTGTTGGTGCTTTGATGGTAGTTTTAGAGGTGGATTTATTGGTTCAAGTTATATGTGGTATAGTGGGTGAGGAACTCTTAGTTTCATGCCTTATGTAGAGTTTGTAACATATGTCAACTGAGCGTTGGGTGGTGTGTGGATTTCCACAAGAGTAGATTTTATGGGGGTCTTTTGCGATGGACTGTTCTTTTTCTTGTAGGATAATTTTCACATGATATTTTCTAATTATTGTCTTGGAGACACGCTGAGGAGCTTCATTGGCGTGGTCGTGGGAGAAGAGGGGGCAGGGGAGGCAACATAATCCAATCTATCCGACCTCGCAATTTGGATTCTCCTTTGTGTGAGGAAGTAGCACTTGTGTTAGCAAGGCTTCCTAATTCCCCTGAGTAAGGCCCCAACCAGATGGACATTGGATAACAGATTAGGAAACTCATAATGCTTTTGGTTTAGCTCACCAAGGACAAACGTGAAGACATAACAGTAGCTATTTCCTTTTTGAATGATATACAAAGAAATCAGTGGTACATGTAGGACAAACTAACAAGCTTGCAGAGAGGACAATGAAATCCTAAATCATATGGAGGGCCATATAGCCCATATGGAGAAACATGTGCACTACTAGTTCAAACCTTCACCCTCTGGTTCACATCCATAAAATCATGTTTCGGTAACCACTTCAAATACATAATGAATTTTGGATGTACTTTGATACTGCTGGTCTTTTGGTTCATAGTCCCTTTTGGTTTCTAGATAGTTATATCATTTTAGCAATGTATGATCTCTTTTGGAAACTACCTATTAGCCAACAAATTTGGTAAAATTAAGGCTACTAAGATTTTAGAAATGTAGAAAAAAAAATTGTTGCATAAATTGAAAAATTCAACATAAAATTTTAAAATAGTATTACATATCAAAAATTTTAATAATATTTATTTTTGTAAGCTTGGTAGGATTACATCTTCATCATGTCCAACTTCTCACCCTGATTAGGGGATAACTTCATTCCCACGGACATTTCGAATTGAGCTACCAGAAGCGGACTTTTGTAAATCCATTTTTATTTAAGTAAGAAGAAAAAAAGAAAGCTAAAGCCCAGTACTGGGGTAGATCTCACATAAAAACATAAAGGTAAACACAAAATAAACTTAACGTAAACATGTAAATGTAAACGTGTACGTAAACATGTAAATGTAAATGTATACGTAATGTTTAACATTTAACATTTTTAATCTAATGTAACGATGTATGGTAAATAAGTAAAAATATAAATAAACTAGAGGTATGGTAAATAAATAAAACATTTTTATATATTTACTCTAGAGGTATGGTAAATAAATTAAAATATAAATAAACTAGAGGCACTGTAAATAAATAAAACCTCATTTTATATTTATTCCATAAACCTCTTTATATTTACGAAATCTCAAAAAATATGTTTTATTTAGGTGAAGCCTATGGGCAAAATACCATGGGACAAATAATTATTAATACCATGGACCAAATACCATATTTATAAAAGAGGTATGGTAAATAAATAAATATAAAAGATGTATAAAGAGGTATGATAAATAAATAAAAATATATCAAATATGATTAGAAATCAACATCTAATTATATACCAAGCCGATGTGCCAAATACCATGGTAAATAAAAGAGATATGATAAATAAATAAAAATATAAATAAACAAGAGGTATGGTAAATAAATAAAACCTCTTTTTATATTTACTCCGTAAACCTCTTTATACTTACTAACACTCAAAAAATAGGTTTTATTTAGGTGACCTCTATGGGCAAAATACCATGGGCCAAATTATTATTAAGACAATAAAAAAAACATCATTAACCCTATAATATAATATTATATTATGATAATCTAAATCCATATTAATATATTAAATATAGTATTATTAAATTAAAAACTTTGGTTAATATAATATTAAATTTTTTTATTATAATATATATTAATATATCATGATATATATTAACTCTACATATATATGGGAGGGAAGAACAAAGACATAGAGTGAGATAGGTGGAGAGATAGGGGGAGTGACAAGGGAGAGATGGAGATAAACTTAAGGATAGGGGAGAGGAGGGATGAAGAGAGAGAGAGGTAGATGAGTGAGAGGTGTAGAGAAGCAAAGATGGAGGGCGGGAGAGAGAAGGAGAGAGGGAGGGAGATAGTGAGAGGATTGGAGGGTGGAGACAAAAAGAGAGAGAGAGAGAGATGGGGGAAGAGAGAGGAAGATAGGAGAGAAAGGGAGAGAGAAGAAGGATGAGAGAGAGGAATTGCAAGAGAGGAGGAGAGAGGGAGGGAAGAAGAAAGAAATAGAGGGTGAGAAGTGGAGAGAGAGGGAGTGATAAGGGAGAGATGGAGAGAGAGAGAGTATGTTTAGGGGTGAGATAAAGAGACAAAAAAAGAGAGATAGAGAGAAGGGGGGAGAGACGGAGATAGGGAGGGATATAGTAACATAGTTGGAGAGAGAGATAGAGAGAGTGATGGGGGAAGAGAGAGAAAGGAAGAACGAGAGACAAGACTTGAGAGAGAGGAGGAGAGTGATGGGGGGAAGAGAGAGGATTGGAGGGCAAAGAGAGAGAGTGATGGGGGAAGAGAGAGGGAGAGAGAGGAAGTACTAGAGAGTAGACTTAAGAGAGAGGAGGAGAGAGGGAGGAAAGAATACATAGAAAGTGAGAAGAGGAGAGAGAGAGGGAGTGGCAAGGGAGATAGGGATAGACAGTGTGTATGTTTTGGGGTGAGATAAAGAGACAAAGAAGGTGAGATGGAGAGAATAGGGGAGAGAAGGAGAAAGGAGAGAGGGAAGGATATAGTAATAGAGTTGGAGAGAGAGACAGAGAGTGAAGGATAAAGTAACTGAGTTGGATAGAGAGAGAGAGAGAGAGAAAGAGAGATGGATTTGGAGGGGGATAGAGGGAGGTAAGAATAAATAAATAGAGAGAGAGGGAGTGATAAGAAAAATGGAGAGAGAGGGAAAGAGGACAACAAGAGGGAAGAGAGATAGAAGTGGGGGAGAGGGAGAGAAAGGGAAGAGAGAGAGAGGGAGGAAGAGGAGGAGGGAGGGATAGATAGATACATTTAAGAAAGAGAGTGTTTTGGGGGTGATATAGAGAGATAAATGGAGATAGAGATATAGATGGAAAGTGAAGAGAGGGAAGAAGAGAGAGGGAGGGACAAATATGTTGATAGATATGGAGTGAGAGAGTGTGTGTGTTTGTGGGGTTGAGATAGAGAGACAAAGAAGGAGAGATGGAGGGATATATATATATATATATGGAGGGGGGAGAGAGGGAAGAATATTTATTGCACTAAATGCATTGATTCCAGTTTAGATGGTGATTTCTAATCCTATTTCATTGCTTGCACTAGATGCAATGATTTTAGTGTAGATGTTGATTTCTAATGATATTTCATTGCTTGCTCTAGATGCATTGATTTCAATGTAGATGATTTCTAATCCTATTTGATTGTTTTCACTAAATGCATTGATTTCAGTGTAGATGGTGATTTCTAATCCTATTTGATTGCTTGCACTAGATGCATTGATTTCAATGTAGATGTTGATTTCTAATAATATTTGATTGCTTGCACTAGATGCATTGATTTCAATGTAGATGATTTCTAATCCTATTTTATTGCTTGCACTGAATTCATTGATTTCGGTGTAGATGGTGATTTCTAATCCTATTTGATTGCTTGCACTAGATGCATTGATTTCATTGTAGATGTTGGTTTATAATCCTATTTGCTTACTTGCACTAGATGCATTGATTTCAGTGTAGACATTGGTTTATAAACCTATTTGCTTACTTGCACTAGATGCATTGATTTGAGTATAAATGTTGATTTCTAATTGTATTTGATTGCTTGCATTACACACATTATTTTCAGTGTAAATGTTGTTTTCTAATCTTATTTGATTTCTTGCAGATTTCAGTGTAGATGTTGATTTTTGATTTGATGTAATTGGATGTATGATGGTACATTAATTTTAAAGTGATTGGATTAATATTGTGCATTGATCTTAGTGTAAGCATAAAAAATTATTGACAAAGTACATTGATTTTTGTGTTATATTAATTCAACCTATTAATGTTGGAGACAAAGAGAGACAAGGTATGATGTTTACTACAATATCTCGAGCTAAAGATTTAAATAGTTTACGATTTAACCTGCCATTTTCATATAATCGATATGAAAATAGGACAAATGTAACAAGGGTAACAATAAGAATAGTAGAAGAAAATATTTTGAGATTTATCACAATGAAAACTATTTGTAATTTACTATATTCTTATTATTCACATTTTCTATCATTCAACACTATTACATTGTCACTTTACATTCAAAATTTGTATTTCATCATTTTCATCACTAAAGTTATTCACAATATTTATCATTTCAAGGTAACTAAGCAAATTTAAAATTAAAATGACCATATTAATCTCAGACATATTTAGCATATTTAAAATGATTATATTAATATTAGATGATTTTACATAGTATTGATGTTTGTTATATTTTCTTTGTTCGCACACAACTAAAACCAGCCTAGATCCATCTTAACTCCGGATCTATCAAGTGACGAGAGGGATCAAATCTCTCGAGGTGCAAACCTTTCCTCAAGTTTTGCACTCAAAAAAGAGTTTGCACTCAAAAAAGAGTTTTGCACCTCAAGAGATTTTATCCCTCTCGGCACTTGATAGATCCGGGGTTAAGATGGATCTAGGCTGGTTTAAATATATAATGATAGCAACGATGATTATTGACTCCAAGGGTTAGCTCAATTGGTCGAGTTTCGGTTGCTAAGTACCTTGCCATTGGGAGGTCATAGGGTCAAATCTCCTCGATGCCCTTGGGGTTAGGCCTTGTTTGTTTGGCCCTTCTGGTTGATCCGATAGCGGCCTTAAAAAAATAACAATGATGGTTATTTCTGGTTGATCCTGTGGATATAGCAGCGGCCTTATCCTGTGGATATAGCAGCGGCCTTAAAAAAATAACAATGATGGTTATTTCTGATTGATCCCGTGGATATAGCTGCCTTAAAAAATTAACAATGATGGTTTAAAAAAATAACAATGATGGTTATTTCTGGTTGATCCTGGGGATATAGCAGCGGCCTTAAAAAAATAACAATGATGGTTATTTCTGATTGATCCCGTGGATATAGCTGCCTTAAAAAACTAACAATGATGGTTTAAAAAAATAACAATGATGGTTATTTCTGGTTGATCCTGTGGATATAGCAGCGGCCTTATCCTGTGGATATAGCAGCGGCCTTAAAAAAATAACAATGATGGTTATTTCTGATTGATCCCGTGGATATAGCTGCCTTAAAAAACTAACAATGATGGTTATTTCTGGTTGATCCCGTGGATATAGCGGCCTTAAAAAAATAACAATGCCTTAAAAAACTAACAATGATGGTTATTTCTGGTTGATCCCGTGGATATAGCGGCCTTAAAAAAATAACAATGATGGTTATTTCTGGTTGATCCCGTGGATATAGCTGCCTTAAAAAAATAACAATGATGGTTATTAACTTTAATTAATATGAAACGGGTAGATCCCTTCTGGTTGATCCCGTGGATATAGTGGCCTTAAAAAAATAACAATGATGGTTATTTCTGGTTGATCCCCTGGATATAGCGGCTTTAAAAAAATAACAATGATGGTTATTAACTTTAGATTAATATGAATTTATTGGGTTTAAAAAAAATATTTTGGTTCTCTTTAAATTTATATTTTTATATTTTAAAAGTTAATTACTATTATTTTGATGAGTTAAAAGATTGGTTTTATAACAAATATTTTGAAATTAAGATTTAATATAGTTCTAAAAAAATAATTTTCATTTTCAAGTTGTTTAATGTCATAAATATGATATAATATTTTAGTTTATGTGTTAGAAATTGTTTAATTTCATATTTTACTATGGAGCTTATGAGAGGAGTTTGTTCTTCTTTTAACAATTTTAATATTTTCTTTATGCTATTAAAATAGATAGATATATTTAATCTTCTAGATTATTGTTGTTCACCTCATTGTATTACCTTAATATCCTCTTATTATATAATTATTTGTCAAAACATACTTTCTCCTTAAATTTACAAGTGATGATATTGCCAATATTATTGTTATTTTGCAAAGTGGCTCCTTCCTCCATACCTCCATGATTTAGCCAAGACTTGTTATCTTTATGCTAACCCAGCTTGAGCCTTGAGTGATTTTCATTGGATTTCTAAGCAATCTTGGGAAGCCTCTTATCTTCCATGTTTTAAATGTTTTTCTTGTACATTAAACACCTAGTTATAAACTAATTCACAACCACACAAGATAACAAGAGTTAAAAGAATCTCAAAGAGACATTTCTTCATAACCAAAAGCAAAAGATCCATTAGTTTGTCATAGTTTTCAAGTCCATAATAAGTTTTCCACCCTTAATTTATCTTTATTTCAATGCCATAGTTTATTTTGAGCTTGTAATGATGATCAATTCTCAGATATTTGAATGAAATTACTTCCTTCAAGTTATTATTGATATCCAAGAAATTATATATTTAATTTAATTTAATTTAATTAATTAATTAATTTATTTATTTTTTTTTTAATTTGATTATCATATATTTTGTTTACTAGATCATAAAGAAGAAATATAATGACTATTATTATACCTGACTTGGTATTAGTTTGTCTTTGACCAAAAATTTATGATGTTTGTCCATAGTTTAACATTAGGAATTCAATTTTTATTATTTATTATTACTATTGAAATTTATTTATTTGTAAGGTGATTGGTTGAGATCTTATTATGAGTTGTTTAGTAACTTCCATTTCTATTAGCTATTAATTTTTTGTTTTTAGTTTTAATTCTTTTTTATTTAAATCTTTTTTTTTCATGAATTTTAATTTTCACAATATTCAATTTAAAGTGTTATTATTATTATTATAGACAATTATATATATTAATAAAAATTAAAGTACACATAAATAAATGTATTTTTATATTAAGCAATATAGTTAATCATATCTCTTAATTTTTTGTGATGACATTCAACAATATAATATTTTTATTAGTGGTTTTATTTTTTTCATGAATCTTTGTCTTTATTATTTCTTGTTTCATTAAACTATATTTAAGCTAAGCCACATGTCCTAGCTACTATATAAACCTTGTTATATAAAAAAAAATGATAACCATTCTTAAAAAAACATGAAAATACATCTTATTTATTTTAAGCAATCTTTTAATTTCTTAATGTATATGCCAAAGAAAGAAAAAAGAAAATTGTGTTAGAACTTTTATATTACTATTTATTTCTTTCAAATAAATTAGATAATAACATTTTTGTATACTTTTCTTTTTATAACTCTCCACTTAAAAAACAAAAATATGAAATTAACAAAAACTTTTAATTAATTAATTATTTAAATAAATAAAATAAAATAAATAATAACTTTTAATTTAAAAAAATAAAAATTTAATTTATTGGTTAAATTGTAAGTTTTGAAAACGCATTTCGCTAGACCGTGAATTCAGGGAATTTTTTGAAAACATAGATTTAACTTAATATTATATTAGTTAAATATAGTTTAATTTACCTACGGTAATTTTCTGTTTTCTATTTTTTCTTTTTTAATTTGGTAAAATTAAATTGTGTACCAATCAATTGGTTTAATTAATTATTTAAATAAAAACATTAATTTTTATGGTTTAATTAATTTTTTATAATAAATTTCAATTTATAATAAAAATAAATATAAATGTGTTTATTAAAATTGTAAATTTTGAAATATATAAATTTTTAATATTATTAGGTAAATTGTAAATTTAGTGTAAATTTTGTAAATACATATTTAAGTATGATGATGATGGCCGTGGTGGTTAACATCCACTTAAACTAAACTTTGGTTTATGGGATCTAAAGAAACGAATTATCTAGTTTGATTTAAGATTTTATTCTTATGCTCAAAAAGTTTGGAGAGAAGCCTCCCGAGTTCACTATAATTTTGACATTGTAAAAGGCTAGGAAGGTCATTATTGCAACAAAGATTATGAAACTGAGATTTAATGTGGTTGTACTCGGGGCACTCTAAGAGGAAGTGATTTTCATCCTCGATGTTCATATTCTCACAGAGATGGCAAATCCTTTCTATCCATGGTGTTTTAGGAACTGCCAAACGCCTTTGGCTATGTTGCTCATGAGAGTTAGTTCTAATCTTGGCTATATTAATTTTCTTCTTTGAGCCAGTTAAAACAGAGAGATACTTTTGATCTTCTAGGGTGGGGTTGATGACCTCCTTATAATATCTTAATTTTCTTTTTTTGCTATGTTGCTCATGAGAGTTCGTTATAATCTTGGCTATATTAATTTTCTTCTTTGACCTAGTTAAAATAGAAGGTTACCTTTGATCTTCTAGGGTGGGGTTGATGACCTCCTTATAATATCTTAATTTTCTTTTAGTTAAATTTTTTTTAGTTGTTAGATCTTTCTCACACCACATTTTTTCTTTGAACTTAGAAGTAACAATATTTTTAATATTATTAATGTTTTGCAATGCAACATCTCCCAATGGTTACCAGGCCTTGGTGTCTTTATACCAACCTTGTTTGAGCCTTAGGTGGTTTTGGCCAGAATTTAAGGCTAGGTCAAGAAGTCTATGGTCTCCTATATTAATGAGTTTGTGCTTGTACAACAGAGGCCTAGTCATAGCTAGGCTCTCGATAGGGGAAAGACCCACTTCTACACCTCATAATGAGGAGTACAAATATATTTACATTAATAGCCATTTTGAAATAAAAATTCTAAAGTTTTAATTTAATTATCAACAATTATTAAATTAATCATCCACATTTTTTGTTAAAAAAAAAAGAAAAAAAACTAAACCGCTAATCCAAAAAAAATCCACACTTGCTACATGAGTTTAATAAAATTCAAATCACCTCTAACCCAGGGTTAAGTTATTACTTTTAGATTTTAACAAAAATTCAAATCACCTCTAACCAAGCTGCATTATTGCATTTAGATTTTAACAAAATTCAGATCACCTATAAAATAGTTAACCCATAATAATTACTTTGGCCCCGAGATTTTGGATTTAAATCCTCTCTAAATAAACAACATAGACCTATGTAATATAACCGAAAATCCTCTCTAAATAAACAATATAAACCTATGTAATATACTACCAGCCTTAAAAAAAAACCATAATCATAAATTTTGTGCGCTTAAATCCTACGCAGCTACATACTGATGTTTATCCTCTTACCCATTAAAAAATCCGCTTTTAGATGGTGCAGCACTTTAGCGTGGAATTTAGTGGCAGAACAGTGCATATTACCCAGAAATTCTCTTTTACACTGTGGAGAACGCACTTCTATTATTAAACTTTGACGTAGATGGAAAGAAATTGCATATGATTTTGACATCTGTTACGACAATCTGAATGATGGTGATTATCTAATCAACAGTCTATGGGTGGAAGGCGTGGGTTTCTTTACTTATAAGCTAAGGAAATTACTTATAAGCTAAGGAAAGCATCAAACATCGAGGGTGAAAATTTCCCATCCTTTTACCATTAAATTCAGCCCTTTTTAGGTAATAACAAAAATACATTATTCACGTATAAAAAATAATTTGTTATCGTTAGATTTTAGGTAATAATTTGTTATCGTTAGATTTTAGGTTTCTGTGGTAGTTTTTTGCAGTGACATAATTCGGATTATCCACAATTTCGTGGTTATTCTGTCGACGTTTCAAACCCCAAAAGGGGGTCCATCATCAGGACTAAATCAGATAGAATATGATGAAAGCTTGATTGAGAGAAGAGTCTTTTGACCTGGGTATAAATAAACTTAGAACCCTAATTTATAAAAAATCCGATAATTTCTTATTTATTTTAATTTATTATTATTTTAATTCACAAATAAGTTTTAATTTTAATTTTATTAATTTATTAATTTATTATTGTTATTCAAATAAAATCACATAATCTTGACAAACTCACGAGAAGGGAGATTTTTGATCTTACAATGTTGGATTATTAAATTGTTTTACTAAGTCGGAAAAGACAAGCTCAATCTTATAATAAGACACCATTATTTTAAATTATAATATATATTAATTTTATGTAATATCAATATAAAAAATAATTAATTTGTTAAGTTTTATTAGTACAATTAGTTGAAGATGAGTCTCTCTAGCAAGGAGACTTAGGATTAAACTTCAAGGAGGCTCTATATTAGGGGAAGAGACACGCTAAAATCCAGTTAGCTTAGGGCTAGTGTGGCCTAGGCCCGCTCTGATCCCCGAGTGATTTTGATGGTTTAGATGCCTCTTGATCTCGATTTCTCAAGCCACACATAATCCTCGATAAACACAAATCACTTACAAAAAAAACTATACATAACTTAAATTTGTAATTTTTACATATTTTTATCAATTTTTTTTAGCTAAATCTTTATTGAATTTAAAATAAAACTTAACAAAAAATATACTCTTAAAAAAATAAAATATGATGATGATGATGGTTAACGTCCGCTAAGACCAAACATTGGTCTATCGGACCTAAAGAAACAAATTATTTATTTTGATTTAAGATTTCATTCCTATGCTCAAAAAGCTTGGAGAGAAGCCTCCCGAGCTCACTATAATTTTGACATTGTAAAAGGCTAGGAAGGTCAGTATTGTAACAAAGATTGTGAAACTGAGATCTAAGGTGGTTGTACGCGGGGCAATCTAAGAGGAAGTGGTTTTCATCCTCGATGTTCCTATTCTCACATATATGGCAGATCCTTTCCATCCATGGCGTTTTAGGAACTGCCCAACGACCTGTTTCATTATGGAGCTCATGAGATTTCGTTCTAATCTTTGCTATATTAATTTTCTTCTTTGAGCTAGTTAAAATAGAGATATACTTTTGATCTTCTAGGGTGGGGTTGATGACCTTCTTATAATAACTTAATTTTCTTTTAGCCGCCAAATCTTTCTCACATCACATTTTTTCTTTGAACTTAGAAGTAACAACATCTTTAATGTTATTTATGTTTTGCAATGCATCATTCTCGTTGATCTCCCAATAGTTTAACCAAGCCCTTGTGTCTTTATGCCACCCCCGGTTGAGCCTTAGGTGGTTTTGGCTGGAATTTAAAGCTAGCTTAGGAAGTCTATGATCGTCTATGTTATTGAGTTTGTGCTTGTACAGCAGAAACCTAATCATAGCTAAGCTCTCAATAGAGGAAAGACCTGCGTCTATAAGGAGAATATGATAGGGTGTATTACTTTTAATTTTTAGGTTATAAGTTATAAAATGCTTCTGGATTTGCTCAATCTTTCTCCATGATTCTCTGGAGATGTTGCAACCCCAAACCTCATAGCAATATAAGATAACAGGAGTGACTAAAGTTTCAAAGAGGAACTTATTTTTATCCCACCTTACGAGGTTTGTTGTTTTACAATTATTTTCAAGACCAAAATAAGCTTTCCACCCCCCATTATTCCTTTTCTCAATGCTATGGTTCCAGTTGAGCTTGTGATAAATATCAATTCCTAGGTACTTGTAAGAATACACTTCCTCCAAGTTATTATTGTCATACATAAAATTAGCGTAAGTTTCCTTCTTAGATTTGATAATCATAACTTTTGTTTT
>APFE031464966.1:70001-99648 GCA_000404065.3 Pinus taeda | reverse complement strand
ATTCTTCTTCTTATAGAAGTTAGAATTGATGGGGGAAATAACATATTGCTATGTAGGACTTTTTATTATTAATATCATTGATTTCTATCCAACTATATTGGTTCTGAGGGCCTTTTTTATAAATCCTAGCATGGGGGGAGATGTGCTTCTTAATGTAACAAGCTATTCCCCCAATGCCTCTACAGGAGGATCGCTTGTTCCAGGTAGACCATAGCGTAAAGCCATCTATGTTAGGGACCTTAGATTCTTTGTGCTCCCAAGTTTCAACAAGCAAAATAATATCAACATCATTTTAAATCCAACTTAGGAATTAAACATGCTCCGGATCCTTTCTTGGAACTATCGGGGCTTCCCATGGAACACAGATATACATAAATTATACCTAAATTAAACTTGTAATTTTTACATATTTTTTTGAAAAAAATTTAACTAAATCTTTATTGAGTTTTGAAGAAAATTCAACCAAAAATATACTCCTTAAAAAATAAAAATAAAAATATATATAATTATTTATGATTTTTTAAAAACAAATAAATACATTAATATATTTTCTT
Source organism: Pinus taeda (assembly GCA_000404065.3). Classification (NCBI taxonomy): domain Eukaryota; kingdom Viridiplantae; phylum Streptophyta; class Pinopsida; order Pinales; family Pinaceae; genus Pinus; species Pinus taeda. The sequence goes on along the minus strand of APFE031464966.1, from coordinate 99,094 downwards.
GAAGATTTTTGGAATAGAACTCTGTGGTTTTTGTGATGGGTCGAATGTTTTTGATGATAACTCCATCCATCATCAAGGACGAGAGAGCTTAGTGAGCCTATTTATAGGAGAAAATGAAGTAGGTATATGTTGGGTTAATGATAAAAAAATATAATTAATAAGTTAATTAAAGTTAAATTAAGAATAATAGTTAGAAATTATTTGACCGAATGTGAGAAAAGTTAATGATTGAAAGCAAAATTAAATTTAAATTATTAATAATTTTTATCAACTGAAAATAAGAACTAAAAATAAGAACTAAAAAAGATTAGGAGTTAAAATATGAATTAATTGAAAATAAGATTTCAAATAAGAATGATTTTTTTTCTTTTTTCTTTCAACATTCCAAAAGAAAAAGTCCAGACCAACTGAGGAAATCAGGTGGAAGAGAGGGAGCACTAGGGTTTCTGAACCTTTCTGCCGCTAGGGTTTTTGAGTTCTCTGCTCGGTTCAGATCGTGTCAGACGCAGGGGGGTGGCTCTAAGGCCCCCTCCTTTCGGGACGTTGTTACGGGCAAGAGTAAGGAGCCCGAAACGTCGTTCTTCACAAGGCTCACAACATACAACACCTTCAACTCCTCTAGGAAATCTAAAGTTTTATGAGTGAGCCAAAAAATATAATGGAAACAATTCAAAGGAAGCCTTGACTTCGCAAGGAGGAGCAAAGGTTGGAACCGACCATGCTAATGTAGAAGCCACCCAAAGGCCACAAACCAACAATAACGACAAACCCAAAGAAAAAAAGATTTATGTGCCAGAGATTTAGGACCCAGATGTTGCAGCTTATAGGGACTTCATGCAAGAGCATGTCATCATCTGTAAGTTCATGGGGATATGGCCTACGGAAAAAGCGTTGAACTGGTGGATACAGAACAAATGGCACACTAGAGTTGAGATTCGGTTATAGTTAGGATCTAAACGATTCTTCATTGTTATATTTGACCTCCTAGAAGAAAGGGACTACATATTCAAAGGAGGCCCATATTTATTCAATTCTGCTAGTCTTTACATGCAGTATTGGAAGTAAAATTTCACTCCTAAAAAGGAGGAATTCACTAGAGTCCTTGTTTGGGTAAGGCTCTACTCGCTACCCATAGACTAGGTTGCCATTATTGTTAAAAGGAATAGAGACAAGTTAGGAGAATAAATGTCAGAGGGTACCAAAAATGATTATTATGTCTCCTATGCAAGAATCTGTGTTTACATGGATGTTTTAGGGGCACTATCGGAGGCAATCAAGTTAGTCTTTAGGGATGAAGCTTGGCTCTAGAATATTGACAATGAACATATACCTTTTCATTGTAGGAAATTCCATGAGCATAGGAACTTATTCAGAGAATGCCCCTAGAACAAAGCACAACAAAACAATACTCAAGCCGAAAAGAAGTCAGATGAACAAGGCTACACTAAGGTGGGGCCCAAAAACATGCACAACATGAAGACTCAAAGCAAACAAGGACCACATCAAGCAGCAAACAATTTTTTTTTTGAAGCCTTATAGGAAGAGTAAGAGGAACTAACCTCAGGTGAGCATATTGAGGAAGGAAACACAAGAACAATCCAAAACTCAATAGTTCAAAACAAATTTGTAGGGGATAACCATGAGCACTACCAAGATGAGGAGGACCAGACTCTAGAAGACATTGAAATGGAACTGGTGATGTCAGAAATCTCAGTTGAAGATCACGCCATAGAAGAAGCCCTCGAAGGTGTAGACCTCAAATCAATAGCAAAGGAATGGGAAAAAGGAGGCTTAGCTGCCATACTTGAGGAGCACACAAAAAATATAAGGAGCTTATCTATTACAAGAGAAACTAAAACAAGCATGATCAGGAAGCCCCTTGAGGATTTGGATATCAAAGAAAACATAACAAACATCATGACAGACCAATATAATCCCAAAGTTCTTAGTCGAAAGAGAGGGAGGAAAACCACAGGCCAGCTCCTCTAGGAGCTAGGAGCAAGATTACTCAATGAGGGAAAGGTAAGAGTTGTCACTCTAAACCCCCATATTTATCAATGAATTGCATCTCTTGGAACATTAGAGGCCTAAATGGTCTAGGGAAAAGAAGAATCCTGAAACACAGACTCATGGTAGACAAACCAGACATAGTACTCCTCCAGGAGACCCAGCTGGCCATGGAAAACCTACAGACTCTGCAAAAAAATTTGTTTCAAGAACTATACCTACCTTGCCAATGCAGATCTTGCCTAGGTTGGTGAGTAATTGATTCTCTGGAAGAGCTCCCTCTATGAGTTAACTTCCTCTATTGCAACTCGAATTTCCATCATAATGGTTCTAAGCATCATAGGTACCACTAATACCATATGTGTAACCAACATCTATGCACCCCACAAGGTGGATGAGAGGATACAAATGTTAACCATAGTCATGAGAATCATTGGCACCATACCCCATCCCTACGTAATCATAGGAGGGGAATTTAATATGGTCCTCAATTTGTAAGAAAAGAAAGGAGGACTCTGCAAGTTTGACATAGATTCAAAATTTTTCCAAGAAACCATTGATAAAATGGGATTGATTGTCATTCTCACTGTGAATTTCACTTACACTTGGAACAATAGAAGATGCAGGGACAAACAAATTGCCTCTAATCTTGATCGTTTTTTGCTTTTGGAAGCTGTTTATCTAACCTCTAGGGAAATTGAAGGTCGTATTCTTTCCCAAATAGGATCTGACCACTAGCTAATCGCTCTAAGGGTGCACACCACCTCTGCCCACAAAAACATGTCCTTCCTCTTTGAGGCTTTCTAGCTTGAGCACTCGAAATTCCTTGGCAACATGAAGAATTGGTAGGAAGGCTTTCCACCTAAATCTGGCACCAAAATGTACCAATTCCACCAAAAATTAATGCACATAAAAGATAAATTTTAAAAATGGAACAAAGAAGTCTTTAGTAATACTTTAAAAGATAATAAGGTGTTGGAACAAAGCATGGAAGAACTTCAAAATTGAATCATCCATAATGGCCTTATAAAACAAATGAAAGAGAAGGAAATGAGCCTCCACAAGAAATGGGAAGACAAAGCTCAGCAGGAGGAAAAATGTTGGCAGCAGAAGTCTCGAATTCGTTGGTGTGGAGAATGTAACTCCTCTTTTTTCCATTGCTCTATTATTCAACACAGGAAAAATAATAGAATCCTTAGCCTTAAATCTACAAATGGGCATATTGTTCACACCCATGAGGACATCTCGACCGATCTAAATGATTTCTATAGTAATCTCTTGGAGGAGCCTCAGGTGGAAAAATATCGATCCATCAGGGAAATCACTAATAACATCCCCTCCATCCTTAACAAGGACCACCAATAAAATTCTCCTTCGGGAGGTCTCTATGCAGGAAGTGGAGGAGGCAGTAATGTCCATACCCAATGGGAAAGCTTGTGGGCCTGATGGTTTCACCATTGATATTTTCAAAATTTGTTGGCCTTTCATAAAAGATGAAGTTCGTTCCCTGGTGGAGGATTCAAGGATCAACAAAATTTTTCTGAAGGCACTCAATGCCACCTTCCTCACACTCATTCCGAAGGAGGAAGGAGCTGATTCTCTGGATTGTTTCTGACCGATCACCCTATGTAATTCTATATACAAAATCATCTCCAATGTTTTGGCCAACAGAATCAAGATTGTTCTCCCCCTCCTTATCTCTTCCAATCAAGCAGGGCATGTCAGGGGAAAACAAATTCTGGACAACATTATCTTATCGCATGAAATGATTCACTCTCTTAAAACCCAAAAGAAGCCTGGCATGATGATGCAATTGGATATGTCAAAATTCTTCGACAAACTCAGTTGGAGCTACATGCGGGAAGTATTAACTCCTTTTGGTTTCCATTAAGATTGCATAAATTGGATTATGGCTCTAGCCTCAGGAGCCTTCTTTTCTATCTTGGTTAATGGCTCTCCTTCCAAGCCTTTATTCCCCTCTAGAGGTATCAGACATGGAGACCCTTTGTCCCCCTTCCTCTTTGTCATTATGGCCGAAGGACTAAGTAGAAACCTCAAGGCTACCAACCTCAGTAGCACGCTCATTGGCCTTAAGCTCCATAACCCTGCCCCCTCATCAACCCATAAAAAATTTGTGGATGACACTCTTGTGATGGGCCTCCTGACGGTTAATGAAGTTGTTGCCTTCAAACATATTCTCAACTATTTTTTGATGCCTCTGGTACCTCCATCAAGCTTGAGAAATTCAAAATGTTCTTCTTCAATACCCCCTTAGCCATTAAAAGAAACATCATCAGAATTCTTGGCTTTCAAAGGTGCTCTCTCCCCTTTAAATACCCGGGAGTTCCTCTCACTGATAAATCGTATAGGAAATCTAATTGGGAGGACCTCCTCAATAGACATCGCAAAAGACTCTCCAATTGGACCTTTCACTCCCTTAATCTAGTAGACAAAATGGTCCTCATAAAATCGGTCCTGCAAGCCATGCCCCTGTATCTATTCTCATCTCCGACTTCCCCTAAGTCGGTGAACAACGCCATCAGAAGTATTCAACAAAACTTCTTATGGAGAGGCTTAGAGACCAAGAAAAAATGGGCTCTTGTAGCCTTGGATAAGGTTTTATAAGCCCAAGAATGTTGGCGGGCTAGGTTTAAAAGACCCGAAAATTTTAGGGAAACCCCTGGGGGCCAAAACCTGGTGGAGGTGGATGGACAACCCACTCAAACCTTGGGGTTTTATTTGGAAGGAGAAATATGTGCCTAACTACACAAATGGAGATCTTATCAGGCTTACAGGAAACATCAAGGGCTCTACTATATGGAACCAAGCATGGAAGAATAAAGAAATCATCCAAAAGCACAACTTTTGGGAGATATGCAATGGGGAAAAATCCCTTTTTTGGGAAGATGCCTGGCAACAATTACCTGTCTTGGAAAGGGAGAAGTTTGCCTTGCTTCAGATGGCTATGCAAGCGAGAGTTAAAACTTAGGTGGCTCACTACTGGAAAGATAACACTGGGAATGAAAGATGGAGAGATTGGTTGAATGTTAAAGATCGGGAAATTTTTCTTGACGATCTCGACTAGAACACATTTTCCCAAGCCATTCAGGAAAGGCAAATTCAGTTTGATAAGGGGGAGGATAAGATTCAATGGGGAAGAAAATCAGTTGGGCTCTTCAATCTCAAAGAGGCCTATAACTATATAGCCAATCATGATCAACTTCAGCAATAGAAAAAATGGAAAATCTTATGGGAGAGACAGTGATGGCCAAAAACCACTCTATTTCTTTGGTTGACTATGTAGGAGAAAATTATCACCTGGGACAATTTATGGAGAAAAGGATTCACAGCTCCCTCGACATGACCTCTCTATGAGTCAAATGAGGAAACCATTAACCATCTTTTGAACACCTATGACTACACCAAAAAGTTATGGGAGTGGGCAGCTGAAGTTCTTAGAACCTCAGATAAGGACATGGATTTCATTCTTAGCACTCTAGAGAATTGGAAAACAACAATCCACCCCCATCTTGTGGTTGATAGAGCTTGGAACATTATACTGGTACCATTTTTTGGATTGTCTGGAAAGAGTGTAATTTTAGAAGTTTTAAGAATGAAATAAATCCGAAGGAAAGCCTTCTTACCTTAATTAAGTAGGTGGTCCACGAAACTGTGGCCATCTCCAAAATTCCAAGCATTAATGGTCCCCCTTGACATGATGATCAACGAATTCTACTCCTCCTTGACTTGCACCATCCTCCTCCTACCAAAGATAACCTGATGAATGTGAACCCTGAAGCTCCTTGTCACTAGCTCCCCCCCCGCCCCGAAAATGATTTGGTGAAAATGAATTATGATGGGGATGCAAAAGGTAATATGGGGACTGCTAATTTTGGTGGGGCTTTTAGAAATTTGGCTGGGGAAACCTTATGGGTCTATGTGGGTTTCCTTGGCACTACCACGAACAATGCAGGTGATCTTCAGGTGTCAGAGCATGGCCTCGCTATTGCCAAAGCTCAAGGCTTTTGGTCACTCATTGTAGAAGGTGACTCGACTTTGGCTACCTTGGTAGGCTGCAAGCTCCAGCAAGATACTGTCATCACTAAGGTCATGGAAAACTGGTTATTGATAAAAAAACACTCCATCGAATCAACCAACACGTTAGAAAGCTTAGTGGGCTCCACTTCTAAGTCATTAGACAGAAGGCTAACAACCTGGCTAACAGGCTCACTAACGAAGGGACAAGTGGTAGCATCAGGCTTCGCTCCCTTGCATGGAAGGACCTGGAGGAAGGACCTATCCACTAGGAATGTGAGGTTATAAATGGAAAGTACAACAGGGTATGGGATACTCTTAGTTCTGAGGGCGCTAATCAGATTCTCATACCTCATTGATACGATTCCCCCACCTTGATATCATGAATTCCAATGCAAGCATCAATTCCAATCATCCACATGATATTAGACTTTCACCTCCTTGACCCGTCTCCCAGTAATATCCATTGATCTAACATGAATGCTCTGTACATTTTTTTGGTTGTAATCAATGGCACATTTATTATCGACTCTCTCCTCTTACTCTTGAATGCCCACCCCTCCTATGAATGCCCCGACCTACTAGCTCCTCTTCATCATTCTCACTGCTTGATTTCCCCTGCTACCCTCTTTGTCCCCTCTTCCACTCTGAATTTTTCCTCTAACTCCCCCTCCTCAACATGGCTCCTTGTCACAACTCGGCCCCTACTCCCCACCGCGGTAGAGGTCACAACAATGAAATATGGAATGACCCTTGCATGCAACCTCCAACCCAATCATAAGCATTGGCTAGGAGAGCCGCGCTCAACTTCAATGTTTCGGTAGCACCAAAAACCCAACAACATATCCAAAATTTGGAGCTCCAGGCTCGAAAATCAAACGACGCGTTACCACATAATAGGTTGATGCTCAATTTGAATGGATCCCAGACCCTGGCCTCACCAGGGTGAGGGAGAACCTATATAGTTGAACCATTGAGCTCTCCTGCAATCTCAAAACAATGCTCAACCTTGCTCTGCAGGAGTAAAGTGAAAATACCAAGAGTCTAAAGGCCAATATTGACATGCTGAATAACAAATTCATAGTGTATGTGGAATTTTTTTTATCATCGTCACTTTGTAACAAAGGATTCGCCTCACTATGCTTTGCTAAAGCGTCACATTGCCACCATGAAGGCTAGCAAAGGAGGTTAACCAAGCATTAAAAAAGACACAGATGATGCTTCCACCAACGACCAGACCACTGAGGACACCCCTGCCAACAACACCCCTGAAAATATGCTCAAGTTAGAGGAGCACCCATGAGATAACTAAGTTGATAAATTGTGCTTACTTCTTGTTTTAGGTACTTTATATGTTTTGTCTGTTTCGGTCAATCATCCTCTTTGGGACACACTCTCTAAAGATATCATATGTAAAAGTTGGTACAATAGTTAAGTCGGCGAGGCTTAGAATTCTGCAAGCAGTTAAGCTAAAAATCATCTGAAGGAAACCAGTCTCTATCAGACTAGTCAACCCATATGGAAGGGAAATTTGTATATCTTGTAAGAACAAAAAGCAAAGTCTCTATAATTTTTGTATGAGCTATAAGCTCAAGACACACCACTTCGATTATAATTACCACATTTTAATATAATATAACTTCTCTTACCAAAAAAAAATTTCAAATAAGAATTAACTAAAAAAGAGGGTGGTTAGCTAAGATTTAAAATTAATAATTAAATAATCATAAATTAGTTGGTCTATGATCTTTAGTTAAAAAGCAAAGAAGTTGCAATATTTATGAATCCTTGGGAATGTGCATATTGAAATTTTAATTATGCTTTAGAGAGAATCAAGAGTAAGGGTTCATTTCATTAAGGAATTTCGGTTACGCGGGGTGATCTATTAACTTAGAAATAGAAGTGATAAAATTTGGATTTTTCCTACCAATATCATAATTTAATGTTAGATGACAATTTTCAGCACTATCAAAGTTGTTAAACTATTGGTTTTAAAAGTTAAAATCTCAAATTTTAGTAAAGATTAAAATGTTTATTGCTTTTACAAAGTAGTTTAATTGGTGATGGTTGTGCTATGAAGTATGTGATCCATCGTTCAAATACTCTTGATTAACTAGTTATCTATGTGTGGGGTGTGTGTAGTTCACCTAGTGGTTAGAGTGGTAGCATTCAAAATCGACCCTGTATCATGTGAGTACGAGCCTACTGCTATTATCGATTCCTATAGTTAAAAAAATAGAAAATACTCATCATTATGAAGAAGCATAAACTTAAAAACCAAACACCAAAGAACAACTAAGCTTGATACATATAGTTCCTCTACCACCCAACAAACTGTAAATTAAGGTTTTTGTGGTCATCATACTCCTTACCTTGTCGAATCATACAAAGACAAACATCAAGGAGAAGCATGAGATTTCGACCATCATTGAGGTGGCAATGGGGACTTAGGCCCTTCCGAACAACAAGTGCTAGTGTCGGGAACTATTTGTCATGGCACAAAGAATAGAAAAAGGATTGCACACATGCTTTTATACCTATTGGCTAGCCCTATGATAAGAACTGATATAATTTGAGTCAACAAAGACAAGTAAAGAGGGTGGCCTTTGTAGCCCAAGAAAACAAAATAAGCTAGGCAAGTAAAGGGACACTTTACCCATCGTGAATAAGTGTTTGATAAATAAGATATATCCACATAAGTCAAACACCTTAAGGCATTTGTCAACACAAACAAGATCCATACAGTAATGCACTACTCAGATAAACCCTTAAAAAGTGACGTAGTCCATAACACTAACTAACACAACCAATTGAGGCAATATATTAATGTGAAAGGAAAATAATTTGTGTATGAATTACAATCAATCATTAGAAAATTAGCCTCCTTGCTCTTTAACTAAAGATCATAGACCAATTGTATTATTGAGTATTTGATCATTTTATGATTAGAACATAATCTTGGACATTGGATTAGATATTTTCCATACACATCAAAAAAGCATGCTTTATCTAATGACACATTAACCTTTTCTTTTGTAAGCTTGGCAGGACTACATCTTCATGATGTCCAATAAATCATCCCGATTGGGGTAAGGAATTGAACTGGTGACTTCACATCAATGAGCGCCTTAATAGAGCACCCGATCACCGTCTATCCAAGACCCCATGGACTAATGACACATTAACCTTAACCAACTCCTAAGCATCAAAATATCATAACATCCTCCCTTAAGAACAACATGGCATAGAATTGAAGGATTTACAAAAGTGACACAATAAAAAAAGGAATGAGCCATTATAACCTACACTCCCCTTAATGACAACTTCATGAACTCCTAACATAGAATCTTGAAGTTTAAAAAACTACACTTCTTTAAGAGACTTTGTGGAAACATCTATAATTTGATCATTTATAGGGCAATACTACACTTTGAGAATGTAATTGCAAAGAAACTTTCCAATGAAGTGCATATGTATCTTAATGTGTTTGAAGTGTTAATATTGAATTGGATATTTGACAAGCTTAATGGCATTCTGATTATCACACCAAAATGTAGACAATTGTTCTTATTGGAATCTAAACTCTAAAAGGTTGTTGGAATCCAAATTCTAAAGGGCTCTATTGAAGCCACAAGGCTTCTCGACTTACACTAAATGTTGCTTGATGCTATACTTCCACTCAATAAAGATAAAGGCATGTTGCTTCTTAAAATCCCAAGTGATAGGTCTAGAAGCAAGACTAAAAACATAAAGTGAAAATTAATTTCAATCATCAAGGTCACTAGCCCAATCAAAAGCAATGGACCAACAAAGGAGTCCCCATAAATTATAATGTATTCCAAATTTAGCTTAACCAAATATAACGAAGTATTATTTTCTCATTGCCTTCTATGGATCTCATGAGGTGTTTGCATATACCAAGCCGCAAGACCAATAATACATAAATTATTATAATGAGTTGAGTTAAATACAAAAGGATACCTTCTAATTGATGGTACAAAGTGGCATGTACTTTGGGTCTAGAATAGGTGGTAACAAGTTTGACTCTAACTAAAAGCAAGATGGTGCAGGTTTATAATATTTCATGTGGAAGCAATGAAGCAGGTCAAATGCATACTAAAATTGGAAAAATGAAATTACACCTTGATTTGAGAAACTTTAAGGCTAAGAAAATAAAGCAAATGTCTTAAGTATGTCATTTCAAATTTCTTCATAAGGATGGATTTTTCTCATGGGTTAAAAGTTTGTGATTACCAAGGTCATCAATATAATGTACAAGTATTATGAGATACTTATCTACTTTCTTGGTATAGAAATTAGGGTCAAGATAACAACTAAAAAATCCAATGTGATATGAAAAAAGCTATCCATTTTAGCATACCAAGCTCATAGAGCTTACTTAGGGCCATAAAGAGATTTCTTAAGATGAAAAACAAGCTTTGAATAATTTTGAATATAGCTAGGAGGTTTATTCATGTAAATGCATTCTTACAAGTCCCCATGTAATAAGGCATATTGAACATCCATTTTATGGACCTCCTATTTATATGGAGCGACAAGTGTTGAAGATATAACTAGTTTTGGTCTTCATAATTGTTGTTGTTCTCATTACGATATGTATCCTACGTAACAAACAAGAGAAGAAAAGAAAAAAAACATTATTATTAAAGCATGGGTTTCACACTCTTTGCTGATGGTCTTCTAGGTAAAAGCATATTCTTCATTCTTCTAGGGTTTACTAGGTCTTAGGATTTATTGTCATGAGTCAAAGAAGTCAACATCATGTTTATAAGACCCTCCTAGGAAAAATGTAATTGTAAAATAAATTATTTTTTAGTCTAGAAAGTCTTGGAAACTCCAAAAGTACAAGTCAGCCTAAAGGAGGGAATTCGACCCCTTGAGAAGGCTATATAAAGAAGCAATTATACCTTATTCAGCACTCACTCACTTCACAAGTTTGATCTATCAAGAAAGAGTTTGATATATAGCTGGGGAAGCAGGAAGAAGAAGAGCGAAGGTATATAGAAGAAAGAAGGATGAAATATCTTGTTTTTGGGCTCTATCTCTCTCACATGTGCGAAGTTCTAGGGTTTCAGGTGCTACAGAAGGAGGTCGAAATTGTAGGTTTGAATTACAGGAATTCGGGTGCGATTGCAGTAATTCTCTAGTATAGGAATTTGGATGTGATTGTAGGAATTCATGACTATAGTAATTCAAGTGTGATTGCAGGAATTTGCGAGTACATAAATTCTGCTACAATTCCAGGAATTTGTGATTACAAGAATTCATATGTGATTGCGAGAATTCGCGTATAATTGCAAGAGATCAAAGTTGCAGGTTGAAGTTGGTTGATGCAGAATTAGGGAAAGACTTGTTGGAGGGATAACTTGCTACTTGGAGAAGGACTTGGTCTAAGGTTTGGGTCTTTGTTTCTCAATTGAAGCAAATTCTATAAGAAGAGAAGAGTTTTTCGGGTTTTCCCCTTGGATGGGTTTTACCCTGGCTTGGAGCCTAATTTTTGTGTTCATTGTCTTTATTTTATCTTGATATTTGTTTGGAACAAAATAATATTAACTAAGTTCACAAGCAAACATTGAGGTTAAGGAAAATATGAATTAATAAGCTGCCACTTTGCACTTTCCAACATGGTATTAGAGCTAAGGTAAATAAGGAAGGCAGCTGGAAGGACACTAGAAGGAATTACTTGTCAAGGGGAAGGAAAAGGGAAACTCTCAAGGAAATCCTAAAGAAGAAGACTTCAAGAAGGATTGTCTCTTGAAGGGATCTAGTTGAAGACTCATTGTTAAACCTCTTTAAAGGAAGCATCAAAGGATCTTGGAAGTTGTTGTTGAAGGAATCCTAGGGGACGTATTTCAAGGACATTATTGAATACTCTCCAAAGATCTTGAAATCATCAAGAAGGTTGAGGACATCGTCAAGAAGAATCTTGGTTATCAAGTAAGTATCATATTATTACATCATCTCTTACTCTACAGGTCATATGGGTTCTTTCTGCAAGGAAATAAATAAGCTCATTGGAGCATCAAATTATGTAACATGGAAGAAGAGGGTTGACATGAAACTCATCGAACAAGAAGTAATGGAGTATGTTAGTAGGGAAATTATTGGACCTAGAAAAGATAAGACACAAGAACTAGAAAAGTGAAACAAAGGGGAAGTAAGGGCTCAAAGGATCATAGTTGAATCCATTAAATATTCTCTTGTTCCATTTGTTGCAAACTTGAAAATGTCCAGGGCTATGTATGATGAGCTAGTGAATTTGTATTCTGTAATTACATCAAGACAAAATATGTCTTTGCAGAATAAGTTATATAGAAAGAAGAAATCAAAGGATGAGGATATGGAATCCTTTCTCATGAAAGTCTTTCAGCTAAGACACCATCAGCAAGGACTTGGTATTCAAAAGTGACCATTTGTGTACTAAATGCATTGGCACCATAATGGAGCATCTTTGCAACAAGGCATCTAATCTACAAAAGATTCATCTCCTTTTGATGAGTTGTGGGCTCAATGCATTCTATAAGAGTCAAGGATCAAGGTCAAAGATGACATTGGATCAGATGAGTAATCTTAGACATTTCTAGCTCGAGTCAAGAAGAAAAAGAAGGGAAGGTTTGGAAATTCCAAGAAGAAATACATGTACAAGGGTAAATGCTTTAATTACAATGAGTTTGGACACTTTAAGAGGGACTATCCAAGTCAATAAAAAAGCAAGAGAAATGAAAGAAGTGAAGCTCATGTAGCCTAGGAAGTGGGAGAAACTAAGAATAAGACAAAGAAGGAAGAAGTGAAGGATATTTACTATTAAAGAAGGCACTTTGTGTGACAGGTTCTTTATATGTTATTTCCTTTAGATAATATGATTATGTATAGCAACATAGAAAGGAGCATATGATAGTAGCAGATATATAATTTACATGATTAGGTTGCTTTGTAGATATCATCTAGATAGATGAACAGATAGACCATTTTTGCATAATGTTCATCCAGATATTATCTAACATTATGTTAGAAGTTGTCATCTTGCTTAGTTGATTCATCATGATTCAGGAAGGACCATGATTTTGGAATATCCTTAGGACAATCATCATGAAAAGGTTATTAGACATTCCATGTAATGTAGAATCAATATTGTCAAAGGGATGAAATAATGCAATGGGTCGATTTGTAGGCTCACTTTAGGACATATAGCTAGATGATCGGGTGAAAGCATAGGAATGCATGTTGGATATAAAACTTTGGATAAGATTCATATAAAATATTTTGAAAAGAAATTTGGGCATAAAATATGCTTGAGTATATAATATGGTGTTTGAAAAGGAAGAATTTGACTTACTTTAGGATGGACGTAGAATTATGGCTTTCTCTAAAATATGTAAACAATGGTTAACATCCAGTATAATCTCCTAAAGAAAATGTTGTAACTCGGTAATCAAGTTCAATCCTTAGGCACTCTAATGCATGAAAAAAGTTTCAAATGGATATGGTCAATGAGGATATTGATGATACGATAAGGTCATCACGATGAGGTAAGTCCAATTGTAATTGTTGGTTATCTGGTTAACATATTATTTTTCTACCTCGAAGTATGTTGTAAGAATACATGATGACAGTTGAGCCAAGTTCAACTGTGTGAATAGAAAATTTATTAAGAATGTTGAGGAAAGCTTCACATCTGATACCTAGAAACTATGAAGTCAAGATATGACAATCTTGGGAATAGAAGGTAGCAGTTTAAGAAGATAACATGAAGGTCAAGGAGATCACTTTAATAGGAAAGTCATGATTATCTTAAAGTGTGAGAAGTCTCAATGAAATTTTTTCATATCGAAAATGAAAGCGATGAGCAAGAAATATGATTTGGATCCTATCACAAGAACAAAGAGTGGGGATAGCTCCATGATACCTCGAAATAAAGGCAAGATCGGCGCAAGAGATGCGAAGGAAAGCGGGAGCCATGTAGTTATGAAGTTAAAATAGTTGGTACTCTCATGAAGACAAGCTATAAGATGTGTGGTGTTGACTTCCCAAATAGAAAGGAAGTCGAGGATCTCCTCTAGTTTTGAGATGGGGTAAGGAAGTCTCCTTGAATAGGATCAAGGTTCTATTCTCAATATTAAGGGAGAACATGGATGTCCTCTCGGTTTGAGAGGGAATGATGTTGGACATCACATGTGCATTCTCTGCTTCATGTGTTAAGAACTTGACTAGGACTGACAGTCGTAAGCCTATGTGAAGGCATTGAAGATATAATCATAGAGGATTGGATAAGAATATGTGGTTTCCTTAAGGATAAAACATCTAAGAAAGGAAAGGTACCAACACTCTTTGAGGATGGAACAGGGAATCCGAGAGAAGAGTGATTGAAGAGGACCGATATTCTTTGAGGAGTCAAGACTGGAGGTCCAAGACAAGAGTAGTCCTAAAAAGACATACCTTGTGAACATCTGGATGGGGTATGTGCCTTGTAGATGTAGTACAGTATCACACGTAAAGCCTTCCAACATATTGCTCTTAAATAAAGTAGAGCTTGTCAAGTTAGGCCTTAGTGACAGTGCTAGTTATAATGATGATGCTTACAATATGGCTCATCAATCTGACTCTTCTTATGAAAACTCTTCAATTGAGAATGATGTTGTGCTAGTTGTATAATTATGAATACATCCCTAGATAAGAGGGAGTGTTGAAGATGTAACTAGTTTCGGTCTTCATAATTGTTGTCGTATTCATTTCAATATGTATCATATGTAACAAACAAGAGAAAAAAATAAAGTTATTATTTTTAAAGTATGGGTTTCATGTTCTTTATTGATGGTCTTCTAGGTAAAATCATGTTCTTCCTAATTCTAGGGTTTTTTAGGTCTTAGGATTTACTATCATGAGTCAAAGAGGTCAAAATAATGTTTATAAGACCCTTCCAAGAAAAATGTAATTGTAAAAGGAATTTTTTTTAGCCTAGAAAGTCCTAGAAACTCCAAAAGTACAAGTCCTCTCTAACAATTACAAGTCGGCATAAAGGAGGAATTCAACACCTTGAGAAGGCTATACAAAGAAGCAGTTATACCTCATTTAGCACTCACTCACTTCACAAGTTTGATCTATCAAGAAAGAGTTTGATCTGTAAATGGGGAAGCAAAAAGAAGAAAAGCAAAGGTCTAGAGAAGAAAGAAGGACGAAATATCTTGTTTGAGCTCTATCTCTCTCACACATGTGAAGTTCTAGGGTTTTTGGTGCTGTAGAAGGAGGCCAAAAATTGTAGGCCTTAATTATAGGAATTTAGGTGTGATTGCAAGGATTCACGAGTATAGGAATTCAGATGCGATTGCAAGAATTCAGGTGCAATTGCAGGAATTCGCGAGTACAGGAATTCAGGTGCGATTGCATGAATTCATGATTATAAGAATTCATGTGTGATTGCGGGAATTCACGATTACATGAATTCATGTATAATTGTAAGAATCGAAGTTGTAGGTTGAAGTTGGTTGATGCAGAATTAGGGAAAGACTTATTGGACGACTGACTTGGTACTTGGAGAAAGACTTGGTCTACCGTTTAGGTCTTTGTGTTTCAATTGAAGCATATTCTATAAGAAGATAAGATGTTTTTGGGTTTTCCCCTAAGAGGGGTTTTGCCCTGGCTTGGAGCCTAATTTTTGTGTCCACTATCTTTAATTTTCTCTTGATATTTGTTTGATGAAAAGATCTAACTAAAGAACAAAATAAGATTAACTAAGTCCACAATCAAATATTAAGGTTAAGGAAAATATGAATTAATAAGTTTCCACTTTGCATTTTCCAACAAGGGCTAGAACAAGGTGGATGGAATTCATTTTGGCTATAGGGATAGATTTTTTAATATAGTCAATTCCTTAGACTAATTGAGAAAATCCTTTGTCAAATAATAGAGCCTTATGTCTTTCAACACTTCCATTTAATGCATACCTAGTTCTATACACTCATTTCCATTTAACATGTTTTATTCCTTTTGGAAAATGTATAAGATACCAAGTACCATTTGTCATTAGTGAATGATATTATTCATTCATTATCACATCCCATCCTAGATGGTTATAAGCTTCTAGAACCATTTTTCAATCATGTCTATGAAACTTGAGCTAATAGAGAGGTGGCTTGTTAGAACTATGAATGTGTATGTTTCTAATATGAATAATTGCTAGCAAGATCACCAACCACTTCGTGTGTTGTAGAGATCCATCTAGGAAGTTAGGGTGTTGGTGCAAGGTTATGCACAATAGACCCAATTAGGGGAAGATGAGTAGGGAGGCGGATTTTCATCCTCACTGTCATCATCTAAAGAAAAAACTATAATAGGAGCATTAGTAAAAAAGTTAGGAATTTAAGATAACATATTTGTCAAAACTCACAGGCTGAATATGGCATGATCATTCAATTAGGCTCATAATCCAAGAGACCACCATCAAACTTAACATATTTCCGAATAATAATTTCATTGGAATGAGGTTTAAAATTCTATAACCTTTCATATCTTCGGAATATTCAACAAACTGTAATGTTTTCATTTTCTCATTAGGAATGTGAGCCCATGCTTCACTACCAAACACATGAAACTAGTTAATATGGTTTAATTTTACTTCATGCTTCTTCCAATGTTATATCTTTTAAAGCCATTATGGGAGTGCAAATAACTATATGATTTTCATAATTAATAACTTTCACCCAAAAATAAAGACTCAATCCCTTGTATTTGATCATACAGTTTATCATTTCCTTTAACTTATAATTCTTTCTCTCATCAACACCATTTTGTTGTGGTGTATATAAAATATAATGTTGCATCTAAGTGTATTCTGCAATGTAATAAGTTGTAAATTTGTTATTAACATAATCATCTTCATCCTTAACTTCTGAAATTGATGTTCAAATTGTTTTTTCACAAGGGTTTGTAGGTGAAAAACGTGTCTAAAACTCCACTCTTAAGTTTTTAGAAATAAATCCAATTACATCTAGAGAAGTCATCAATGAAAATACTATAAGTGATTTAATGAGCCATCCATAGTTTCATAGTTTGAATTAGTTCATACTTAATCTTTGAGACAAGCATATGACTACTTACGGGATCAACCATGTAACCATCATAGAAAAAAATAAAATGAAGCAAACCACAAAAACATTATGAACAATTTGCAAGGGTTCGAGGAATGCAAAAAATATACATTTATGAAAATTGTCACGATGATATTTATCGGGAGCATAGATGGAAAAAAAACAACATCCCTATAGTAAATGAGAGCAAGATTAGTCACGCTATTCTAGTCAACTCTAGTTTCTAGGACATGCTTAGGATCTTTTAAATCAAATTAGTTACAACTTTTTGAGGTGAAAATTATATTGTTTTCCTTTACTTGAATAAGTGATTTGATACATTAATAGAAGGTTACAGAAAAACCTTTGTACACATAACACATAATTCAAAAGGCCATCATCAAGCCGAATCATTTTAAACCATACAACACTAAGAGATCTATTATCACCAATAAATATTTGTTTGGTGGTGCATTCATTAATAGAATAAAATATGGGTTTATCCTTAGCTATATGATAATATACTTTATAATCAATAAGCCACTTGTTAGAAGAAGAAGTAGATGTTGAATGGAAATAAAAATCAAAAGAAGTAAGTGCATTTGTAGAAATTGGGTTGTGTATTTGCAACTGCTCATGAAGTTTTAATCAAAATCATAAAACAAAAACCTACTCTACTGCTCTGCGGACATTAATTCACAATTGAGAACAAAATTCTTAGACATGTAAGAAGAAATAACACACATGCAACAAGTATTTTTATCTAGGGAAAGAAATCTGCTAAAAACCCCAACACTTGCTTGCATTAATCAAATGAATATAGATGTATTACAATTGCTTTTCTCAACTGAGCTCACCCTGCAAGTGCAGAATCTATCTCTTTGCTCACTAAAGGTTCGAGCCCAAAATACTCAAACTTTGCCTCGGCTTGAGCTCCTATTTCCTTGCATTGTTCCTTGAGGAATTAGCCCCTATTATTTAGGAAATTCCTCTATTTGAATTACACAATTCCTTAGGATGATCATCTAACTGCATGCAACACCTGTACACTCAAGACTAGTCTACAACTAATGTTACATTGCCTTAGAATCTCCACCTCAACTAGGTAACTCAAATTCTCTGCATGAACTAGCTACTTTGAGCTGATTGATCAGTTAACTGGATGATCACTGAGTTTGACTGAATTCCCACTGTACAACTTGACCCTGCTCTAGTTCCTCCAATAGCTGGAACTAGTTTAACTAAAAACAACTTGATATAACTGACCTTGATTGCTACAAATTAGCAATCGCACATGTAGAACTGAACTCTGACTCCTCCAACTTGAATTTACCGAGTAAATTGGGTGACACAAACCATGTCACACAACTTAACATCATCCAAGTTGTCTGCTAATGTGGAGATTCAAAATATCTCAATTTATTCAAGGAAAAATCATATTGAGAATTTCTTGCTGCATTTTTCAACACTCTAAGAAAGAAAGGGATTATCAATGACCCCTATCCTACACTTATGGAACTCGAAATTCCCTCTTGACAAGACATTTGTCAAAATATCAACATCTTATTCCCCTGTCGGAATGTACTGCAACAACATTATCCCCCTTTTCACATAGTCCCGTAAATGGTGGTACCATATATATATATGCTTGGATCGATCGTCAAAAATAGGATTTTTAGAGAGATTGACGCAACACTGATTATCACAGTAGATCACTGTTGGATCCATCATCTGACTAAACAATCCAACAAGTATCTTTCTCATCCAGATCGCCTCACATGTTGCTTGACTGACAACCATGTATTCTGCTTATGCTGAGCTGCGTGCCACAAATATTTGCCTCTTGTTGTACCAATAAACCGCTACAAACCCAACACTGAAAATCCCACCTAATGTATTCTTTTATTTTGATGGACTCCTCTCCAAATCTACATCTGTGAATCCACATAGCTTCAATCCCTTTGTCTGTCTGTACCATAGTCCAAACTAGGTAGTGCCTCTGAGGTACCATAGAACATGCTTAGCTTCCCTCCAAAATAGTTTGGTTGGTCTAATCAAAGCTTGGCTCAGCTGGTTGATTGCATTGCACATATCTGGTCGTGTGTTCAAAAGATACATTAGTGAACCCACCAATTGCCGATAAATAGTAGCATCCACTTCGTCACCTAAAGTGGCATCCTCTTTCCTCTAGTTGGTTGGTAGAGGTGTCTCCATGGGTTTGCAACTGTCCATGCGAAACCTCTGAAGTATCTCGTTGGCATACTTTCCCTGAGAGACAAATAGTTCCCCATCACCTTGCCATACTTCCAATCCAAGGAACTAGTGCATGAGACCCATATACTTCGTTTCAAACTCTCTTGCAAGGTCCTCCTTGCAATATTTGATCAACTGCTCATCACCAGTTAAAATCAAATCATTAACATATAACACAATAATCAACAATTTACCTTCTACCAAGATATGATAGAGGTTTGCATCCGCTTCACTTTTGGTGAAGCCCAAACCATGAGATAACTATCGATCCTGGTATACCAAGCACATGGTGCTTGCTTGAGACTATACAACACTCACTTGAGTTTGTACACATGAGACTCCCAATAAAAAGTCTTGAAGCCTTATGGCTGCTTGATATACACCTCATCCTCAATAAATCCATTGAGGAATGTTGTTTTCACATCCATTTGGTGGATCTTCCACCCTATTTGTGCAGCCAAAGCAAGAATTGATCTAATGGATGAGTACCTTTCTACAAGAGCAAAGGTCTCCTCATAGTCAATCCCATCAACTTGAGAGTACCCATTGGCCACAAATATAGCCTTGTACTTTTCTATTCTTTTGTTTGTTGCATGCTTTACCTCGAAGATCCATCTTGAACCCACAACTGATATATCTGTTGATCTTGGGACCACTTCCCAAACATTGTTCTTTATAATGGATTTGTATTCCTCCACCATTGCATCAACCCACACAGGTTTCTCTACTGCTTCCACAAAAGAGGATGGCTCAGTCTCTATAGGCTCAGTCTCTATAGGCTTAGTCTCTATAAGCTCATTCATTAGAGCCATGTAGCTAGTGTACTGATCTGGTGACCTTCTCTTCCTGCGCTGATTTAAAGGAGCACCCACATTCTCCCTCACATCTTGCACAAGTCTTTCAACTTCCCTGATCCTTTTTCTGCCTTATCTAGATGGTTTTTCTTGAGTGGTTATTTCCACTCTCTACTCCTCAACTGTGGCTTCTCCACAAATTCTTAAGGTTCCTCCTTTGGAGCTAAAAACTCCTCTTCTGGTGGGATATGAAGCTCCCTCTCAAGAGAGCACCACATTGCTTTATCTTCATCAAATTTTACATCCCTTTGCACAAATTTCATTATGAGGGATGGCAAGTACACACTGCAGTTGTGGGGAGTTTTTGTGTAACCCACAAATACCCCCAATTCTACTATCAACTCTAGCTTCTTCCTTCATTGTTTGGAGACATGGCAGTAAACAGAGGCTCCAAAATCCTAAAGTGTGACACATCCGACTTTCTCCCCAAGAAAGTCTCCTTTGGCGTAATCATGCCCAGAATCCGATCAGGACTCTGGTTCTGCAAATAGACTATTGTGTTACATGCCTTAGCCCACAAATGTAAAGGTAGGCCTTGATCATGCAACATCGCCTTCGCTGCTCCAACAATACTACAATTTTTTCTCTTAGCCACCCCATTTTGTTGTGGGTTGTGGGGTGCTATCAAATCTCATCGAATAACTTCTTTTGCACATAAATTTTTAAATTCATTTGACACATACTCACCTCCATTATCACTCCTGAGATCCTTCACCTTCTTGACGATTTCTTTCTCAACTAGTGCATTGAATTCTATGAACTCGAAGAATGTATCATCTTTCTTCCGCATGAAGAAGATCCAACACTTCCATGAGAAGTCATCAATAAAAATGATAAAATATTTGTGCCTGGAAGTGGAGGTTGTCGAGAAAGGTCCATAAACATTAGAGTGGATACTTTCCAGGACTGCATGTGCTTTGTTTTCCTGATCATGGAATGTGGATTTTATGTACTTCCCCAAAGTACATCTTTTGCATACATCTTGTTTCTCAAGTGCTAATTTGGGGAGGCCTGTGGTTATCTGTTGCATGATCTTCAATGCACCATAATGCAAATGACCAAGTCTTCTATGCCAAATTTCATCCACATCGCGACTTTGCACCTACTCCGCCTTAGTGCTTAATGCAGCACAATCCTCCACATCTAGCTTGAACAGGTTCTTCACACGAACCTCGATTTGCTTCACCTGTCCCGTGGCTATGTGTCCCAGGAATGCCTTTCCTTTGTTGAATATTACATCATAACCACGATCTTCCAAAATTGCAACAGAGATGAGATTTTTCTTTAGGCTCGGAATGAACAAGACATCCTTGAGCTTGAGGGGGGAGCCTGAATCTCTCTAAAAGGTACAATAGAGCAAAGTGGGATAGAAGAAGTCTACAAGCATACAAATTACATACACCCTAGTAAAAAAGCCGAGAAATTTTTACAAACATAACTATTACAAATCCACATCGCCAAAATAATACACAAAAACCAAAATAATATAGAAAAAAACACAAAAAGCACACTATATGTATAAGAATAATCTATCACATAGAAAATCATATGTCAAAACATTTAATATATCATGAAAGCAAATAGGATAGTCCATACTTGATTCCATAATCATAAATGAGATTTTTGTAAAGTTGTGAGTAGTAATGGAAAAATAGTTTACACAATAATTCAAAAAAACCTTCCACCTTTTTTTTTCTTAAACATTGAAATTATAAGTTCAACTTTATAATAAAAAGCAATAGACTTTTTTGATTTGAAATAATAGACTTTTTTGATTTGAAATATGTATTTTTATTGTAATAGAGGAATTTTGAATTCTAAAATAATTCTAGTAAAAATAATAATAAAAAAGTTATGAGTGAAAAAATTCTTAATTTTTTAATCTTATTTTCGACCTTTATTCAAATGGTGTAAATAGCTGTGGCGTTTTCCTAAAAAATGGTGTAGTAGTAGCTGTGGTGTTTACTCAAATGGTGTAGCATTTGACTCTTCTAAAGAAATAAGCCGAAAATTTAAAAAAATAATTTTCTCCTTTCTCTTCAAAAATATTTACTCATAGGATCTTGAATCTTATTGATTTTGTTGATGTATTTTTTTTTTAAACCCATTTTTTACCTAATATCACATTCTTTGTCAATAGAATATAAACTATCAAACAATCAAATGTTAAAAATTCAAAAAATATATAATACAACTCAAAATCAATATAAAATAATTGTCACCAATACTTAGCCTAAATGTAAAATCTTCAATCAAAACTATATGAAGTGTCAACTTGATATCTATTCCATGTGAAAAAGAGTGCTACATATATTTATTATTTTCTTTATATATATAGTCTAATTAATAGACGAAGTGACTTTTTTCCGGGTTTTTTAGGTTAATTTTATCCAAAATACACTTAGAAATCATAAGTTGAAATTGTTTAATCTGTAAAGTTTTCTGAGTTTTTTTTGAGTTAATTTTATCAAAAATACACTTAGAAATCATAAGTTGAAATTGTTTAATCTGTAAAGTTTTCTCAGTTTTTTTTGAGTTATCGAAAATACACTTAAAAATCATAAGTTGAAATTGTTTAATCTGTAAAGTTTTCTGAATTTTTTTTGAGTTAATTTTATCGAAAATACACTTAGAAATTATAAATTGAAATTGTTTAATACCCAAAATTTTCAGTATCTTAAAGACTTTTTGAAATGGTAAATCCATTTATACATTCACAACTCTATTTTTAACTACAATAAATCTTACAGTAAATCCATTTATACATTCACAACTATATTTTTAACTACAATAAATCATAAACTGGAAAAATTTAAAACAAAAATAAAAAAATAAAATAAAATAAAAATTCATATACTACTAAAATACTCTTTCATACATATAAAAATCTACCCTATTTGTGCTCAATAACATAAATTTTAACTCACCTAACTACTCTTTATTTGTTATTTTATAGTTACCAAAACTCTAAATTAATTTATATGAATTGCAGATTCTGATATATTAGTTTATATTACATATTTGTATAAATAAAATTAAATAATTAACTTTACTCACGATTTTCTTTAGTCGTGCAAATTTAATATTATAAACCTGTCATGCAAGTAATGACTTTTATGGTATTAAGAATAGCTGTCGATTGTTAATTGCACGATAGAAAGTGATGGATAAGTAACTTGTACTTTACACCCTCTCTTACGGTCAGAGGTTAAATGCTTTTTCCAACGATTGATTCATAAGGATTTCAATTTGAATTTTGTAATATAATATTGAAATGTTTTATAGTAAATAAATTTATTATATATTTAAAAATATATTTTAAATATAAAAATTGATATATATTTTTTTAAATAATAAATCTGAATTTTGTAATATAATAGTGAAATGTTTTATAATAATAAATTTATTTATTTATTTAAAAATAATATTTAAATAAATAAAAAAATTATTAACTTACTAATTTTGATTATTTAAAAAATTTAATTACTATACTCTTATAACGAGTTGTCTAATGAGGCAGAGGAATTGTCCAGATGGTCAAAAGTGGCCGGAATCCAGGGGAAAATGGACAGTGTTTGAATCGTGTTTTGTTTTTGATGGTGAAAATGGATTGAGCACCATCAAAAACGTCTAAGACACCTAAAATTTTGAAATTTAACAACTATAACTTGGATTTACAAAAATCCTTGCCACATTTTCTCTAAATATAACGAACTTTCCGACCAATTCCTAAAAATAATTCAACTACGGGTTACAAAAAAATTCAATTACTATTTCTATAACCTAGTACTATAACCTAGTACGCTTGGTGATGGCGGAAGTCAAATTGGGGCCACCTTTTCGTGGGCGATCAGAATATTTTTATAAGCATGTTGATCGGGATTGTTTTCTACTTTAGTGGGGGCATAATTAATATGGGGCTTCTAATTCAAACTGGAACAACAGTCAAATTAAACGTTTCTGGCAAAAGCGTACGATCAATGTATGGGCGGGGGACCCTATCATTTGAACACCTTCCGGAAAGAGTACGAAAATCTAAGTCTAATTTTCAAAATCTAAGTCTAATTTTCACATTAGGATAGATTTTCAAATAGGGCTTGATTTGAAAATTTGTTTTTTATTCGAAAAATCGTGGTAAATATAATAACAATTTGATTATGAAATTGGGTTACTATATTAATTTAAAGAGAGTTAGTTAAAGCTGATTTTTTTTTGGTTGATCTTTGAAAAAATCTTTCAATTTTATTTTATTATAGATGTATAATCAAAGTATTATAGAATTTTTAGAATATTGATTTTATTTTTATATTTAAAAATATTATTATTTTATCAAAAATGATATTATTTAATTTATGAAAAAGTAAAAAAAATGTATATTTAATTAAATATTTTTTCAAAAATATATTTAAAATATATAAATCTTTATTTTTTACCATAACACAAATTACAAATTTCAAAACTGAAGTTATTAGATAACAAGTGAGAGTAATTAGGATATCATTTAAAATACAAATTTTAATCTTATGTCATAACACAAATTATAAATATGAAAACTAAAATTATTGGACAAAAGGTGAGAGTAATTAGAATACCATTCAAAATACAATTTTTAATCTTATGTCATAAGACAAATTACAAATTTCAAATCTTATGTCATAACACAAATTACAAATTTCAAAGCTATTGGACAGAAAGTGAGAGTAATTAAGTTAAGATTTACTAACTGTTACACATTATACAATTTGGTTTTCATTTTTTTTAATTATATACTTTTGACTCAATAAATGTGGCAATTAAGAAGATTGGTAGTCATGGTATAAAAGATGCTATAGAAATGTTTTTGTTAATGTTGTATAAAAATTATGTTTTGGAATCTTTGAAAAAATATTTAAAAATAATAATATGGTGAAATTACTTTATGACTTTGTGATTGTTTTGTGCAATTTGATTAGGTTATTACATTTATGATTAATGAAGTTTACATTGAAATTATAAATATGAGTCTTCATATTTATAAGCTTTAGAACCCAATTATGAAAGTAACATATAGTTAACAATCTTTAGAGTTTTAAGAGTAGTTCTTTCAAAATGTCAAAATGACATATAGTTGGACTCGAAATTTGAGCATTGAGGTATCTTATAATGAAAGTTCAAGTTTAGTTAGGGAGTAATCTTCTCGAAAATACTTTATCTTTGTTCATCTTAAAAGCACACTATATAGAACTTCAATGCATTATGAGATGTTAATGTAATTGATAAATATTAAATAGATTTTAGTTTGATAATATAGTGCATTGGCCTTCGATGCTCCTCTTACCAAGCACGCCAAAATATCAACCATACTTAAAACTTAGTTATGAGCGAGCATGTGACACAAGCCCACTTATGCATTACATAATTATACTTAAAACTTAGTTATGTCTTAGCATGTGACACTTATGCATTATATGCAATATATATTCAAGTAGATCAAGCTAGTTAAATAGAAATAGTGCAAGAACAAAATCAATGATACATGCTATGTGATGAATGTGAGGACATTGCATTTGTGAGGTAATTAACTTGACATTGCAACAACCGAAAACTATAGTGAAATGCATTATGAAGTAGAATGATAAAAATATTATTAGAAAATATTACATCGTGACAAAAGTAAGAAATTATTAACTAAACTTTAAAACCATAAGATACAATAAAGCAAAGCATAATTGAATAAGCTTCATTAAAAAAATTAAAAGGGAGTCCCTAAGTCAATCAACTTGGGGGAAGTTTTTGAGCCCTCAGTAAGTCATTGATAAGCAAACTATTAAGAAGAGATCAACAAAAGACTTGTTGATAAGCAACAACCAATGAAGTTTGTATCTACAAGAACATCCTAGACCAAGCCCACTCACAATAGTGAAATAGAAATCTAAAAATGCTTTGGTTGAGTTGTTGCGGGGATGATCAATATTCTACCAAATTCTGCCAAGAATTGCTATGGTCCTCACCACAAACACAAGTACAATAATTTCAATTCCTTCACTAAGACATTGCAACTTAAGTGTTTATTCCACCAAATTCACCTAGGACTTGCCCCTCACCCCTAGTGCAAACACAAATACATAAGCACAACCTGCATGAGACAAACATGTCATTTGAGAGACTTTAACTTGGGCAACAATAATCTCCCACTTTCACCAACCTAACAAGCCCCTTTAACTTTTTTAACTAATTTTGTTTGAAAACCTTTTTTTAAATCAAATTGCTCAAAAAATTGTTTTTATTTATTTATTTATTTTTAACTTTCTCTTCCTTCTATGTCCTTATATTCTATTTGTTTTTTCCATTTTTCTCGTATAAAATTGCACAACATTATTATACCCCTTCAATTCTCCTTTCTAACATGTCAACAAGTTAATATAAATAATGTTTTTTTAATTATACATGTGAAAGGTTTCATTCATTAATCATATTTTGTTATGAAAAACTTCTTCTATGTGATCCAAAATGATGAATTTATGTGACCAAGAGGATGAATTCTAAGTGAGACTAGGTATTTGATGATTCTTTGATATTTGTTGTCTTTCTATTTTCTAACTTAGCAATATTTATTAGATGTTGATATGTTGGGTCCCTATAATACTAGTGATTCCCCCATTACTATTGTAGTTGTATCCCTTCTTAATATTGTTGTGCCCCTATTGCCCCCATATTGTTATTACTGTGCCCCATAGAATCCCTCTATTGTTATTTTTGTGCCTTTATATTATTATTGTTAGGTCGGCTTGGTTATATTGTGAACCCTTAGACTCCTATATATAGAAAAGAGGTTTTGTCATTTGAATCATCAAAGAATTGTTCATTTGTGTTAATGTAAAGGAGGTTGCCCCCTCGAAGAGGCTGAATTCTAAGGCGTTGATCTATCTTTTATATCTTTTTGTGAGCTGGTTTCATAACATTTGGTATCAGAGCTTTGGATTCTAGGGTTTTGTTGCTCCAAATAGGTCATTGTGGCATTTTCGCTATAAATTTTTCTGCGACGTTTCAGAAGTGAAAAAAAAACCCATTCGAGATGAAATCGCACTGAACCTTAGGTCCGAATTTTAGAGCTTTTTGCGCAATATTTGGGGAGATATGATCTGACGAAGTTGGTATTTTTGCAAACTCCTGAATTACATTCCAAACAGGTGACATGGGGAAAATAGTCATAACTTTTGTTTTGAGAATCAGATTGAAATTTCATAAGAAGTTACAGAAAGATGATGGATTGTAGTTTCCTGTGTATATTTTTTAGATCCTAAGGTCAAAACAGTGACACGTGGCACTTCATACAAGTTCACTCTTTTGAAAAGGTATATAATCAGGTCATCTTGGGAGATTGTGCATAACTTTGTCTTGGAGAATCTAAATTCAATCAGACTGGTGGCATTGGAAAGAGGACGCAGAGGGGTACTGCCGGTTGCAATTTCAGAATTGGATGATCCAAAATTATAGAGATACATCATATTCAATATCGAGCTCCTACAAAGCGAAAAAAGGTGTGTATTTTTTTTAAATATTTGCATAAGTTTGGTTGAAAAATTAGTTTGAAGGAATTCAAAGGGCATAGTGAAGCATTATTATCGGTAATTAATGCCCCGAAGAAAGAAAATGGAAACACCTAGTAAACAACCTGAAAGCTCTAGCATTACTCATGAAGAAGAGGAAGAAATGCTACATGATATATCAAAATTACGAGACCAAGTGCAACAAATGTCACTCTCACAAAAGTTAACAGAAGCTAAGATAAATGGTGTGGAATCTAAGATAAATTGCATGGAAGCTAAGATGAATGGCGTGGAAGCTAAGATGAATGGCGTGGAAACTAAGATGGATGGCATGGAAGCTAAGATGGACGACATGGAAGCTAAGATGGATGGTATGAAAACATTGTTACTAGAAAGGCCTCCTAATGGAAAAAAAGGTAGGAGAGGAAACTCATAATTAGAACAAAAGGAATGTTAATCATGATTTGAAGAACGACAACATGGAATATTTGAAGAAAGACATTGAAGGATTGAAGGAAGGTTTGACAAAGTTGCTACAAGAAAGGCTTCTTACTGGCGAAAATGTTGTAGAGGAAACTCATGATGAGAAAAAAAGAAATGTTAATTATGATTTCATAGACTCTAACATTGGAACAAAGACCCACCATGTTCCAAAGGTCGAATGAGGAAGTTTGATGGCAAGGATCCCGTAACATGGATATTATAGATGGAGCAATTTTTCGATCTCCATAATGTGCAAAACACACAAAAGGTATGCATTGCAACTTTATATTTGGAACCAAACCAGTTTGTATGGTATCAATGGCTTTGCTCTTGTAAACAAATTGTGGCTGGGCAATTTTTACAGAAGAAATGACAGCACAATATGAGGATACGAAAAACAACACTTTTTTTAGCCAATTGATAAACCTCAAACAAAAGGGTTCAATGAGGGAGCACATTGAGGACTTCCAAAAATTGAATATAAGGGTAAAAAATATTCCAGAGGAGCATAGGATTGATATGTTCATAGGGAATTTAAAGGATAATATCCAACATGATGTTCGCCTTTGGGAACCTGATTCATTAGAGAAGAGATTCAGGTTAGCAAGAAAAATGGAAAGCAAAATTATGGCAACCAGGAAGCATACCAGTCACAACTATAAAGATGGAAGTGTTGTTACCCCTAGCCTTCCACAACCTATAAGGTTGACACCACAACAATTGGAGAAAAAAGAGCAAAATGGATATGTTACAGTTGTGATAGAAAATACACTAAAGGTCATAAGTGTGTTGAGAAGAAATTATTCTACATAGATTGTGAAGAGGAAGAAGAAAAGGAGCAAGAAAGG
>APFE031464966.1:9949-56383 GCA_000404065.3 Pinus taeda | reverse complement strand
TGTGTCCATCAACCGCTATGTCTTTACCAAAGACAAAATCCAAGGGAGACCTTGGTGTGAAACCAAAACAGGTCTCAAAAGGAGATCTTTGTGTAGAAGAATGTTTAGCTTGGTTGTATGCATGTTGCACATAGCATAGGTGTTCATCCCAAAGCTTGGGATGCTTGCTGCAATAACCTCTGAGCAATTGGATCACTGTCTTGTTGACCACTTCTGTTTGGTCATCTGCTTGTGGATGAAAGGTTGTGCTCTTCTTCGGTCTGGTGTCCACCAACTCCCACAGACTTGACCAATATTTCCCAACAAATCGGGTATCTCGATCAAATATAATGGAAGTGGGTAATCCAAAGTGAACCCATACATGTTGAAAGAACAACTTTGCAGTTTGTTTCGCTGTAATCTGTTTGTTACAAGGTATTAAAATACACATCTTGCTGAACCTATCCACAATAACATATAAATAGTCATGACCCTTTCTAGATTTAGGCAGTCCCCCAACAAAGTCCATGAAAATACTTTCCCAGGGGTGAGAAGGAACTGGTAATGGAGTGTACAGGCCTAGTTTTCTATTCCTGGGCTTGCTTTTAGCACACATAATACACCCTCTTACATATCTAGAAATTATCTCATTCATTTTTGGCCAATAACAAAATCTTTGTAGCTGTGCAACTATTTTACTTACACCAAAATGACATGATATTAGAGAAGTGTGTGCTTCTCAAATTATCTTTACTCTTTCTGTTTGAGGAATGCATAACTTTCCCAAATGATACAAGAGTTGGTCCTTAACATGATAATCCAATTCTTCTACTTGTTTGCCATGACTAAAAGTTGCGTATACATCTTTAAAATCTATAGCTTGAGCATATTGTTCAATGTAGCTTTCATGCAACACTGAATTATGCTTAAGTATAGTGGATGCATTTATGATTGGTCTTGACAACATATCTGCAACTTTATTGTGTATGCCCTTTTTATGTCTGATGACAAGATGGAACTATTGTAGAAAACCCATCCACCTGTAGTGTCTTGATTGCCGCAGCTTAGTTTGTGAGCGCAGATATTGAAGTGGTTGATGATCACTATGTATAAGTATCTCTTTGCCCATTAAATAATGTTTCCACTTTTTCACACTCTGTACTAATGCATACAATTCTTTATCATATGTGGGATAGTTAGTTACTGCAGAATTAAATGTCTCAGAATGATAACATATGGGTTTACCGTGCTACATCAACACTGCTCCCATGGCATAGTCACTGGCATCCATTTCAATCTCAAAACGTCTTTGAAGATCGGGCAGTGCTAGTACTAGTGTTGTACTAATCTTTTCTTTTAAGGTGTTGAAGTCCTTCTGCTATTTGCATCCCCACTGAAACACCTTGTTAAATCCTATTAAAGCATGTAAGGGGGATGCAATCAAGGAAAAGTTAGAAATAAACTTTCTCCAATATTGTGCTGCTCCTAGGAAGCTTCTAACTTCAGTAGCAGATTTGGGTTTAGGCCAGTCTACAATGACTGCAACCTTAGAGGGATCTATCTTCAATTCACCACCCCCCTACAATATGACCCAAGTAATTCAAAGATGTTTTGCAAAATTCACATTTTGAGAGCTTAGCATATAGATTTTCTCTTTTCAAAACATCTAGTCTGTTTGACATGCTTTAAATGTTCTTCCCATGTTTTACTAAATATAAGAATGTCATCCAAATATACAATGACAAAATCATTAATAAAATGTCTGAGTACATCATTCATTATTCTCATGAAAGTAGCAGGAGCATTAGTTAAGCCAAAAGGCATAACCAACCGCTCATACTATCCCTGCTTTGTTTTGAAAGCGGTCTTCCATGCATCTTGCTCTGCAACTCTGACCTGATGGTAGCCACTATGCAAGTCCAACTTGGAAAAGTAAACAACTTCTTTTAACTTATCTAATAGATCATCTATGCGAGGAAGGGGATAACGATTTTTGATCGTTATCTTATTCAGTGCTCGGTAATCAATGCACATTCTCCATGAGCCATCTTTCTTTCTCACCAAGACAATTGGAGACCCACAAGGTGATATACTAGGTCTTATGAACCCTTTCTTGAGCAGCTCCTGTACATGCTTCTTGATTTATGTATTCTAAAGCAAGCAACATGTACATTCTGATGTTAGGCAATGGAGCATCTTGTTGCAAATTAATATCATGTACTATTTCCTTTTTGGGTGGCAGACCTTTAGGTTCTTGAAATAGTATATCATATTCTGAAACAACTTTTTCTAAGTCAGCTTGTTGTTTAGCATTACACCCTCAAATACATTGGTTTTATCAGGTTTCTTTTCCTTTACAACCATTAGTAAAAATTGTTTGCATGAATTTACAATTCTTTTCATTTGCCCTGAGTTTATGAGAGTATAATTATTCTTGAGTTTATGAGCTCTTACAATATATTCGATTCCATCTTTAACGAGTTGATACTTGTTTTCAGCTCTATAGAAAATGGATTTTCTATCATACAAGTAAGGAATTCCTAAAACAATTCCACATATATCCAAGGGAACAATATCTAACTCAGCCTCATCTACAAATGCTGACCCAAAAGAAAACCTAAGTTTACATTGACTAGTCACTTCTAGTTGTGCTTTATCACATAAAAAATCAAATGGATATGGCTTTTTGTGAGGTGTGGTTAGTAATCCCAATTTCTTTACAATTGCTTTAGAAATTAAATTTACTTGTGAGCCACTATCAAACAAAGTATCAATCTTTTGATGCTTGGAAACAATTCGAATATGAAAAAGCTCATGTCTTTTCCTCTCATTTTCTTCATTTTCAGTAGATTGTGCAGAATTACTAGTAGATGCTTTAGAATTTTTACCTTTTATATTGGTGGCTGTGATCGTTGTTTCATCTCCTGAGTTTGACCCCAAATCCTTTTGAATAGATGCAGTAGTCTTCTTCTTTTTTCCATCATACTTCTTGGGTTTCAGCTCCAGATGCAGAATCCAACAGTGTTCATCATAATGCCCATCCTTCTTATAGTGAGTGCATGAAGATTTGGTCTTTTGTACAGTATTTGTCTTCCTCTCTTTCCATTTCTATTTTCTTTTCTCCTTATTCTTGCTTGCAATGGGTTTTGATGATCCCCTAACTTCTGGGTTCGCATTCTTACCTCTAGCCTCTAGATGTGTAGCTTGAACAGATACCTCATCTATGCTAGTGGGATTAAACATGAGAATCTTATGCTTTAAATAGCTATGTAGACCACCTATATAATTTAACAAAGTTTTAGGTGAGTCTAAAGAGATTCCTAGAATCAAATCTCTTTTCCTAATTCTTGGGTGTAACTTTGTACACTTTGCCATTTTAATTGTCGAAGAGTTTTCCAACTCATCATGGCTTGCTGCATATAAGCTAGTGGATAGAACTATTTTTTAATTGCAGAAACAAATTCATTCCAAACATTTTTTTTTTTACCATGCTTCTTCATGTCAGCTTGTGTCCTACCTTCCCACCATACCAAGGCAGTGCTTCCAAGGTGTAGGCTGGCCAGCTAAATCTTACTACTATCTGAATCAATGCTCTGCACCCTGCAATACACATCAATCTGCCTAATCCAATTATCCAGCTTCTCTGTATTCAACTCTCCATCATATATTGGTAAATCAAATTTAACATCTAATTTAATCAAAGATGTCTTCTTTTGGTTTTCAGGGCTACTAGGAGGTGTGGGAAGCTTTTCTTCTTTCCCTTTGCCTTTAGAATGGTCATGGAGGAGAGATTCTTCTGCTCCTTTATCTCGTTTCGAGTTTGATGAATCTTCCTCTTTACCTTTCTTAAATTCTCTATACATTTCCTCTACCATGGCTCTCATGGTCATGAAACTATCCATGAACTGAGGGTCTGATTCCAAGGGACTTTCTTTGGCCAATTTCCTCTTAGGATAGATTCTTCTAATTTCAGGGTTAGCTTCAACCAACTCTCCTTCTCCTAATTTAAGATTTGATCTAGTTAAAATTCAACAACAAAAAATCCAACACAAGCTTGTCTAACCTTAGTAACCTAGAGCTCTGATACCACTTGATCTGGAATTTATCCAGGACAAAGAATTAAAGGTATTACAGACTCATGTGCATGGATGTGCCTATGTTACTTTATGCAACGGATTAATAAGATTGCAAAATACATAGAAACTGAAGTAGTTAGAGAAAACATAATAGGAAAAACATGTAAACGCAAGAAGTTTAATAAGGAGTTCACCCAATGCTCCTGGGCTACGTCTCCTGGTCCAACCTTCAGTGGTGGCCTCTCTATTATGTTTTCCAAGCAGAGTTTTCTTACAACAGTGAGTTCAATTTGAGCCTCACTCAATAGATATAAATCAGTAGGATTGGACTTGGATCCCCCAAGTCTCTAGAGTACACAGACTCTCCTTACTGAAACTCGACCTCTATTGGTCACAGTAGTATGAGTCTAATCTGAGACTCACACATGACAGGCATGTACAGAGGAGTTTGCTTGAACCTCTCAAACCTTCTCTGGAGTACACAGACTCTCTGACTCTCTCTGGCTCAATGTTGCCTTCAGGGTAGCTCGACTTCTTCCCTCTGTTCTCTGCTCTTAGCTTTCTTAACTTGCTTTTATCACTGCTTGCTTTGTTTCTGCCAGTTTGTTGCTTTAAGGCCAATCTGCTTTCTGACTATTTGTTTCCACTTCTCAGCTTTCTGGTTCTCCTGCCTCTGTTTGTTTGAATTCCTCTATTCTACGTTATCATCACTGTGTAACGCCTTACAGGGAGGTGGCCACTTTTTTCATAACAAATCGAGTGTTAGTTCTCTTGGAAATGTTTGAACTGCCGTTATTTCTGTTTAACTCCCAGAATGCCTGTGAACATGATTCCTCTCCCAACTCATCATTCATGTCAAACTTCAAACCTTTATACAACTCAACCCGTTTACCCCATTGAATCTGGTCATCAATCGGATCACATTTCCGCCGTCGCTCTGGGGCCTCCCAATCCTATGGTCTCCGTCCATATCGAGCGGGTAAGTAGCATGATGTTTACTCATCCGATGTGAGCGGTCTTCTCTCTCTTCTACTGGACACGTGGCACCCAGTGTGTGGCATCGGGCGGGACTCGGTTAAAACTGCTTACCTCTTCAAAGCCCTTCCGATATCCTGCCGGTTTTTGTGTGGGACCCACCTCTGACGGAATCAGCCAATTCCATACGGTTTTCTGACTTTTCGGGTCTGGATCGCTCGGGGCTTGTTCTTCTCTGAGGGTTTGCCTGACGATATGCGATTAGTGACTTGTCACTAATCGCATATCAGAAACCTCCCTCATTTCTCAAAAAGACTTCCCATTTTACTATTTCATGGTAGCACGTGTTACCATGGGCCAACGGTTTGCGCGCTTGACCAAGGGTCCTCGTTGCTCGGTGCTGCTCACAAATCACAACTGTTCGAGGATATTTCTGATAAGCTCATCCTTTGTAAAACTTTGAAACTTTGGCATGAATTTTATAGAGTTATGAAAACTTAGAGAGTTCTTTAGGAATCAATTCAGATCATAATTAGATAACTCAGTTTACAGAGTTATGGTCAGTTAAATTAGTTCTAACCGTTTGTGGAACTAATAGAGGATGAGTAGTCATTTGGTGCACTAGTGCATCCACAAATGTTATTGCAGTTAACTAAAGATTCCCTCATCAGAAACTCATGCATGTCGATTCTGAGAAAGACATAGTTGAGACTAGAGTGCAGGGACAATGTACTATCAGTTGTATATTTTTCCAAGTTGTACAGATGGTGCATGCAATCAAGAACTAAACCTTGAAGGGATTACACAGTTTTGGATGCACTGACTTCCCATTAATATGGGCTAATCGACCATAGCAATTGTGCAAGGAAATAGGGACTTGGAGAGCTGGAGAATTGACATAGTGTTGGCCAAGAGTATGCTTATGAGCTGGAGATTGATTTTACTGAGTGCTAGGATTGTTCTTGTGAGAACAAGAATTGTATTATCATCTTGGATTTTTGTTATATGCAATCCAGATAGTGGGGTTTTGAGCTGTGGTTTTCCCCGAATATTTATTGTGTTATGTATATTTGATTATCTTCCTCTTACTGATTATTGTTTTCATCGTCTATTGGCTTCCTTTGAATGAAAGTAGAAGTAGATTCTTGTGAATCTATATGATTTTCTACATGGTATTGAAGATAAGAAAAGTGTACTAGAGGAGATTTCGAAGTTTTTAGTTTTAGGTTACAGGTGAAATTCGAATTTGCAATACATACTTCAGGATCGACAGATGGCGTTCTACGATTTGCAGCTCGAGTATGCCTTGGATGGAAGCTCAAATTATATAGCCTGGTGTCGAGCAGTAGAAAGGGTCTTTTTCACCTCTATTTACCCTACATTAATTGTCAACCTAGGAACTATTTTTTATGTCAAAGAGTGTACTCAGTTTGAGGTGGTCATTTGTCAGAGTAATGCTAGTAATATAGTGCTCTCAATACAAGAGTAAACAGATGCTTGGAATGAAATAAAAAAGAAACCTAGGACTCAAATCATGCGTTCAAGAAGCTACAACAATTTATCAGTCAAGGGTACAGTAACGGTAACTCTTCCCTTTGTAAACTGATGCAATCAAAAAGGCACTCAAAGAAGGGATCATCAAATTGGGAACTAGACAGCGTATGTCGACGTTCACTACAGTCTCAGACCTTCTGCACACCAAAGCAATGATAATCTTCAAATGACAAGAAACGGAACAACAACTATCTTTATAAGTAGGATTGAACGACAAAACCTTAACCTATGGAAATGGATGCAACAATAATTATAATCTACAGGAATTAAGTAACAGCCTTTGAATTGAAAAACAAACAGAAATGGAACAACGGACTATTAGAAATAAAGTATAGAACAACAACTTAAATATGAATGTACAACGACCCAAGTTAAACACGCGACACACTTAACCAGTAAAGGGAATAGTAATCTGAGCTTCGATACAACAAGCATGAATCAAAACTATAAAGTAACAGCAACTGCAATCACAATGGAACGACAATCCCGAATGAACAACAATCACAATTTAAGAATAAATCATACAGTAGTACTGATTTAGGAACATATAGCGCGGTTAATCTGTAATCGAATGGCAATATGTAAGGAACAACAATGTTATATCAATTGTCAAAAGAAACAACAGTGGGATACAAAGTTAGAATAAATAACATAGCATTCCTGTAGCAGATAATAACATTACTTAGTCAAGTATATATAACAGAGCTGTTATGTGAAACAGTATAGCACGTCAGATTACTGAACAAAGTAGATGAAAGAAATCAAACCACACATGAATCAGGAATATGGTACAGGAGCAAGTGATCCACCAGGGCTGAGCCCTTAGCCTCTAGGGACTCACTGCTTGAGGCTACTCCAAAATCAATGATAAAACAACAACCAGATTTATATATTAAACATTAAACAAAGTTACAGTGAATCGCTCTTCAAAGAGAGTCAATGATCAAAGTTCAAGTACCAAGAATAATTTCATAAAAATAATAATTGTCCCCCCCCCAAGCTAACATTGCTACCCTTTCTTATAATAGCCGAGTGGCAATATCAACAATGCAAAGGATTGTTAAGATAACAATCCCTCAGGATCAGAGGATCCTGAGGGATTCACCAAGCTATTAGTTTGCAGTTATCCTCTTGTTCTTTTGCGCCGATTGGAGATCTCCTTTTCCTTTTTCTGGCTGTTACGCTCCAATTTGGATCACCTTGTTTGAATGTGGTTCCCTTCCAAAGGGACAACAATTAACTTGGTCTCATTCTTTCCTTTGGGATGACAATATTCCGTTTTCTCCTCTTTCTACATAGGAAAAAGGATAATTATTAGTTATTTCACATTACATATAAATCTTCTAGATTTTATCATATTCTTTTGTCATATGCCTAGCTCATGATGTGAAAAAGTTGTGAGTTTTGAAGAAAAGATAACAAAGTAAATGAAAATAACATACCTTCTCCAGTGCTCAACATACCCCCCTGCTTACCCTTTTTCATGGCCTCATGAAAACATTGTAGTTGACATGCAAAGCGGTGAGAGAGTAGGCTGGAGGCGGGATCTCATGAGGAGGTCTATAGCCATGATGCCTAGCTAGGTGCTCAAAAAGATGTCTTGTTTGGCCCTCAGGCATTTCGTATAAGGCTTGGTATCATGGTGCAGGATTCCAAATGACCGGACTTCGGAACCTACAACCTAACCAAGATGACCCTTCCCTCAAAATAAGATCACCATAGAGGCCCAAGCGATCAACAACTAACTTAAAGTTCTCATAATTTACGGTTCCCTGTGTTGGATATTCGGATTAGAAGTTTGATATCGAAATTTAGCAGTTGCAATGGCAAGGTCTTTGATGGTGAAAAAGTATTATATCCCTTGTCGATTGGTTTCTGTATGAATGGGTCCTAATGCTTCAATCATGCCTGGAGTCCTCATGAGGTTCCTATGTTTATTCCATAACTGCAATGGATCTCTAGGCTCAGCTCTTACCCATAAGTCTAATCCGTTTTCTTGTCTTTGGAAGGCATTATAAGCTTTAAGACATTTTATTTGATTAACTCCAAATGAAATAAATGCCTGCAGCTAGATATCCCTAAGGAAAAGGCCGGGATTCTGCTCTGTTTCTTGATCTAACACAAGGTTGTGCAAATAGAACTCGCATAATAATCTCTGAACCTTTACCCCATAGTGCTTACAACAATTTATGAAATCATCAATAGTGTTTATTTCTATAGGGGCTCCTACTTTAAAAACTTTAATTTTCAATTGCAAATATCTTTCCATTAAAAACAAAGCATAATTCTTAGCAGGCGTTCAACATGCTAGGACATCAATGTACAAAGAGCATAAGGTATCCATTTGTTTAATAACTACATCTAGCCTATGGGTTACCTTTGTGACTCTTTCTTCTTCCTTTCTCCATCCTTCAAAAGCTTGACTTTAAGATATATTGACATCCCTTAGCTGTTGTTGTAATTCTTCATACTTTTCTCGTGAGACAGTTTCTTCTGTAAGTTTTTCTACTGCTTGTTGGGCTTGCTCAAACCCTCTCGTAGGGTTACTTTCCTCGGGTCACTATCCCACATAGTAGTTGTAGGTGAGAGGTTCACTTGAATCTTCTTATTGCACCGTTCCGTAGTTATGGTTCAAATTTCCTCAGAGGACTGTGCCTCTGTCTGAATTTCTTTGTCACAGGCCATTATGTCATCTATTTGAATTTTGACATGGGTAACAGTCGAATGTTGTTCCTTTTAATTTTGAACGGTAGGCTGGACCTGAGTCCTCTTAACCTTTTTCGTCAGGGGTTTCACTGGAGTGGTTGCATGCCTTACCACCGAGGTCCTTTTTGCTCTCTTCCCCATCTTCAAAATCCTAATTTTTTGTCGAAGTCGCACAATTACATTAAGCAGTATTTGTTGTTCCTTTCGTAATCTTTTGATTTCTTTTGTTTTATTGGAAGGAATAACCATTCGCGCAATCAGGCATGGACTTTCTCCTTGATGAATTTCTTGATTTTTCTCTTGGGGTGCTTCCTCATTATTTTGTTGATCGAGTTGTTTAGGGATAGAAACCCTAGCTTGCTCTGCAATCTCCTGGGTAACTTCTTCTTCCCCCCTTTCTTCTTCATAAAATTCTTTTGGTGTATTTTGACTTGGAACAAATTGTTCCTCTTCTTCATCCTCATCATTTTTCTCTCCAGATGCACTTTCATCATGGCCGGAGTGATTCTCTTCTTCTTCCTCCTCATCACATAACTCTTCGGATGCACTCTTATCATGAACAAAGTGCTCATGTGGTTCTTCTTCAGTGTGGAGGTTTAGTGGGCTGAGAGGTTGAGTATACTCTCCCATGTTGGCCAGAATCTGGGCCAATTCATCCTCTCGCAGCGGATTTTGCAATGGGCTTTCCTCACGTTGCTCTGTTTCTTCTTCAGCCTGACCAGATTTTTCGGTCTCTCCCTCTGTTTCTACCTCATCATTCAATTCTCTTTCGTTCTCTCCTCCTTCCAATTGCAGGGGTTGCTCTTCCCCTGAATCATCTATCTCCACCGGTTGACTGGTGTTCCCTTGGGAATTTTCTATCCTTCCTCTGATCCATGCCAACCTGATGGATTTCCTTCGTTTCAATGGTCTATTCGATGTATTTGTAGTATGCTTTTGTTTGGGGGCTGGCAAAGCCAGTGCCCCATCTATTGTAAAAATTAGTTCTTCCCAGCTGCTCTATTGCTGGGCAAGGCTGTAGCTAACTATCAATCATATCAATCGGTGATGACTTACTACTGATTCTATGTGGCGAGATTTATTCATGCTTCAGGCAACATCATGTAATAAAGAATTTAAAAACGCAGGCAAATTCACAGTGCATTTATGTTTTGATATAGCTAAAAGCTTAAGGTGGCATGGTCTTACCATGTCTTTTCTGCCTTCACAGGTAATGTAATTCTGAATGATCTTTGCCAATTTTGCCCACGGTTCTCCCAAGGCTGCTGGTAGAACTCCCTTTCCACTTCTAGTCAGGTTCTGACCTTCATCTTGGAAGATTTTGACGGCGTCTCGCAGTATTACCTTCTTCAGAGTCCACACAGATCCAATGGTTGGCAGTCCCGAAACTTCTGCGATTATGCCATCAGTGGCTGCTATCTGTCTCCCTCTTATCGTGGAGTGATATTCTTGCAGGTTCTGCAAAAATTCAATTGCCATGGTCTCATTGGACTGTTGCAGACGATTGAGATAAAATATCCATCCTACCCTTGTTAGGATTTCTCGTGCGGCATCAGAGACTGTCAACACTTGTGGTTCTCTATGAATTAATCTTCCTCCCATGCTTAGCAAACTGCAAAAACACTGAGATGACAATGGAACAACAGGCTGTTCAAGCTGTTAGCAACCATAGAGAAAATGACGGAACAACAAGCTTGTTCAAATTTCAAATTACTGCTAATTGTTGCAGAGCATATTGCGGAAATAACTTTGAAACAACAAGCCATGCAAATTGGAAAACGATATATTGTTAAGCCTTGCTATTCCCAAGTAAAAGTTCTCTAAATAATAAACTGACACATATGCCAGTGAATTATGAGGTCACCTGCTCCCCCCCGCAATGTGATAGGCCGTCCTCGCCCGTCAAATGAGGGAGCGACGTGCTGGACCGACATGATAGAGAGTCAGAAAGGAGTAGTGTATACCAAGATGCCATGTTTACAAGAATGAGCGGATTGCGAAAATCGAGGTATATCATAGAA
This sequence comes from Pinus taeda, assembly GCA_000404065.3. NCBI lineage: Eukaryota > Viridiplantae > Streptophyta > Pinopsida > Pinales > Pinaceae > Pinus > Pinus taeda. Next base: position 45,072 of record APFE031464966.1, on the reverse strand, counting down.
TCGCTTAATAAATAAGAGAATGCCATGATATGATGTGAGATTTGGAGGATAAGACAGTTGATGTGCACAAAAAGTTCAGTGCAGTCACGATCAATTTTTTCCGTCATGATTGATTGTAATAGATTTCATGTATTAAAGGTTTGAAGGAATTATGTTCATAATCTTATTTGATCCATTACAAAGGTAGAAGAAGGGATTCACAACTGCTATTGGTTTATAAATAATGTGACTTCAATATCATCAACAGAGCTCTGTTGCCCATAGGTGTCCATAACCTCGACAGAATTGTTTATTTCACCCATGGAACCATGATCCTTTGTGTATGCTTAGGAAAGTGCTGTGGAATGTCATAATGGAAGCCATTACGCTGGCTTGGTAACCAGATAAATCATAATGACGTTCACTAGGAAGGAGTGAAAGGTGAGCAGGTCGACTCATGATGAGACCTCCTGTTCCAAGGACTTTTTATTTTTTTCTGATGTGCCTCTTGGATCATATCCTTGGTGTGGGAATGCCACTTCACTTTCTTCCTTATGATCATGGTAGGCTAGCTCCCAATGAGACCCCCTATCCTTCATTGACAAACCATGTAGCAAATTATATAAACATTTTTCTTTTTATTATTTTTTCTCTTTTTATAAAGTACTTTTCCTTATTTATACACAAAGGGTGGTTTAGCACTCCTTAAGAGTAGGGATGGTGGAAGAAGTCTTAACATCTCAATAGAAAAATATTCCCTTCGTTCTTATTCCTTAATAATGATCAAAGAGGATTATGGGATTTTAGAAGGAACCATCATGATAAAGATAATCAATCATATCGTTCTTAGTAGAACAGTGACAACAAGATGATCAATAGTTGTGTCCTTTCCTCTTTTCTCTTATCAATTCAGAGCAAATTCTTGTAAAGATAGCGACTTTTATGTCATTTGCTGATTTCAATATCTTCTAGTTCTCATATTCATTGCATAAGTATATAGTTGTGTTTCAGAAGTGATCCGAATGATAAAACACACAAAAAAGAAAAAGATAAAACAAGTTCTATGTACAAAATTGCAAGCAAAAAGAAAGAAAAACTTGAGATTGCTGTGCACTAAGAAGAATATCAGCAAAGAAAACAATCGCAAGCAAAACAATGTAAAAATGTTGTGTTTTTCGGAAAAGGAACAATGGAAAATGCAAGTGTTGTTCCTCTGGAAAAAGGAACATCAGAAAACGAAAATGCGCCGTTCCTTCGGAAAAAGGAACAACAGAAACAAAAATGTTGTTCCTTTGGGAAGAGGAACAACAGAAAACGAAAATGTTGTTCCTTCGAAAAAAGGAACAACAGAAAACGAAAATGCGTTGTTCCTTTGGAAAAAGGAACAGCAGAAACAAAAATGTTGTTCCTTTGGGAAAAGGAACAATAGAAAATGAAAACACTGTTCCTTCGGAAAAAAAGGAACAACAAAAAACAAAAATGCGCCATTCCTTCAAAAAAAGAAACAACAGAAACAAAAATGTTGTTCCTTCGAGAAAATGAACAACAGAAAATGAAAATGCGCCATTCCTTCGGAAAAAGGAATAGCAGAAACAAAAATGTTGTTCCTTCGGGAAAAGGAAGAACATAAAATGAAAATGATGTTCCTTCGAAAAAAAAGGAAAAGCTAAAAATGAAAATGTGCCGTTCCTTCGGAAAAAGGAACAGTAGAAACAAAAATGTTGTTCCTTCGAGAAAAGGAACAACAGAAAATGAAAATGTTGTTCCTTTGAAAAAAGGAACAACAACAAACGAAAATGATGTTCCTTCGGAAAAAGGAACAACAAAACACAAAAATGTTGTTCCTTTGGGAAAAGGAACAACAAAAAATGAAAATGTTGTTCCTTCAGAAAAAGGAACATCAGAAAACGAGAAATGTTGTTCCTTTGGGAAAAGGAACGACAAAAAAATGCAAATGTTGTTCATTCCAAAGAGGAACAACAAAAAAATGCAAGTGCTATTCCTTCCAAAGAGGAACAACAAAACGACAGAAATGTTGTTCCTTTTGAAAGGAACAACAGTTTTGTCGTTTCTTTTGAAAGGAACAACAGAGTGCAAAAGTGTTGTTCCTTGAAAAATGAACAGCAGAGTGGTGAAAATGTTGTTCCTTTCGAAAGGAACAACAAAGTGCAGAAGTGTCGTTCCTTGAAAAAGGAACAGCAGAATGGTGAAAATGCTATTCCTTTCGAAAGGAACAACAAAGTGCAAATGTTATACAACTGCAAAAATATATACAAAACAAAAGAATTATGTACAATGTGTAAGAGTAGTCGAATTACTTAATGAACCAAAGGTGAGGAAGATTTCTCTTCCTCAACCAGAATCTACATGTCAGAATCTTCGCGGAGTTGCCAGTAGAAGGATTGCCGAGTAAGTGGTTTGCGGTATAATCGAACCTTAGTGGCTATTTGCCTTAAAGGTATGTCCGGATCCATCAATGGTGGTTAGAGTAATGGTGCCATTATCATGTACCTTCTGGATTTTGTATGGTCCTAGCCAGCGAGTCTGAAGTTTCCCTGGCAAATCCTGGAACCTGGAATCGTATAGGAGTGCCCAATCTCCTTCGCAGAAGACTTTATTTTTAATGAGGGCATCGTGTTATTTGGCTCGCTGTTGTTGGATTAACGCAGTATGTTGAAGGGCAGAGAGCCTGATTTCATCTAGCTCATTAATCTGCTGTAATCTGTTAATCTGGGCCTCGTCTAAATCTAGATTGACCTCTTGTGTTGTTCGTAATGTCTGTATTTCAAATTCTATCAGAAAGATGGATTCCTTTCCAAATACTAGCTGGTATGGTGAATAACTGGTAGTACTTCTCCATGTTGTTCTGTATGCCCACAATGCTTCTGGCAGTCTTGCAGCCAGATCGCGTCTGTGTGACGCAATGGTTTTTGTCAGTATTGCTTCTATTATTTTGTTTGTGCTTTCTACTTGACCATTTGCCTGTGGGTGGTATGGAGTAGTAATTTTATGCTGAATATGATAGTTTTTTAGTGTGGCAACAATTCTATTACCAGCAAACTGAGGTCCTCCATCTGTAATTATATCTTTTGGGAGGCCATATCATACAAATATGTGGAACAAGAATTGTATGACGAAATCCTCTGTAGCTCTCGACAATGCCTCTGCTTCAACCCATTTGGTGACATATGCTGTTGCTACCAGAACATGTTTTTTCTGATTTGATGATGGGTTAATTGGACCAACAAAATCAAGCGCCCATCGTTCAAATGGTTTAATAACTAGCTGTGGGTTCAAGGGAATTTGATCAGCCTGTCCAGGGCGTCCTACTCTTTGGTAGCTATCACAAGCTTGAACGAACTTCTTTGCATATTTGAAGATCGTGGGCCAATAATACCCTGTTTGTAGCACCTTGTGACCAGTTCTCCGATCTGTGAAGTTCTGCCACATGGTCCATCGTGACAAGCTTTCAAGATGTCAAAAATTTCATCTTCACAGACGCATCTCCTGATGTGCATATCTGCCCCTGTATGAAACAGGTAGCTCCCAATCCAAGAAAATCGAGTACTAGCTGGACAATCTGCTTTCTTTCATTGGGGGTCAGATGTTTTGGTAATTTGCTTATTGCTAAATAGTTTGCAACATCAGCATACCAGGGTGTTTTAACAGTAACAACGAACAAATGTTCATCTAGAAATTGATCTTTGACCGCTGCTGCATCCATTGGTTTTGGCATTCGTGAGAGAAAATCAACTACAAGATTTTCTTTTCCCGGTCGATCCTTTATTGTGATATTGAATTCCTGCAATAAAATCAGCCATCTGGTTACTCTACCATTTATGATTGGCTTATTTGCTAAATATTTTATGTCAGAGTGATCTGTATATAAAATAATAGGATATCCAGTGATATAATTGCTAAATTTATTGATGGCATGTATTACAGCTAAAAATTTCTTTTCAGTCATAGTATAGTTCAATTCAGTAGGAGACAAATTTTTGATAATATAATAAATTGCATATGGTTTTCTAATATTCTTCCTACCCAAGGACTACTCCAATAGTTGTGTCTGAAGCATCTGATGAAATTTGAAATGGCAGGTCCCAATTTGGTCCTCAGAGTATTGGGGTTGTTGACACAAGCTTTTTCAGATTCTCAAAAGCACGATCACATTTTTTTGTCCAAATAAAGTCAACATTCCCTGTCAATGCATATAAAGGTGCAACAATATGAGAAAAATGTTCTATACATCTTCTATAATAACTAGAAAATCCAAGAAAATTGCGTACCTCTGTCTGAGTGGTAGGAGTAGGTATTAACAAAATTATTTGAATTTTGGCCGGATCTACCTGTATTCCAGTTGCTAAAATATAATGACCTAGAATAAGTCCTTCAGTCATCATCATATAACATTTTTCATGGCTCAGACAGAGCCTAGTGGCAATGCACTGCCACAACACTTTTTCTAGTATGTCCAATGTTGGGTCGAAATCATCTCCATATGGTGTAAAATCATCCATATATACTTCGAGCCCTTCATTTATCAAAATCCGAAAAGATGCTGATGATAGCCCTTTGAAATGTAGCAGGGGCATTGCATAGGCCAAAAGGTAAAACTCTGTAGGCAAATGTTCCCCAAGGACAGGTAAAAGTAGTTTTGTCTTGGTCTTCAAGGGCAATCTGAATCTGTTTGTATCCATTGAAGCCATCCAAGAAAGAAAATAATTTCTTTCCTGCTAATGTATCTAATACCTGGTCAATGGATGGAAGGGGAAAGTGGTCTTTTTGTGTTGCTTTATTTAGCTCTCTATAATCTACACAAATCCTCCACTTTCCATTCTTTTTTGGTACCACTACAAGCGGAGAGACCCATTTGCTATCAGAGATAGGGTAAATAAAGTTCACATCTAAAAGTTTTTGAAGTTCAGCTTTTACAATGTCTTTTAGGTGAGAGTTAGGTCTCCTTTGTGGTTGGCGAACATGTCTTACATCCTTTTCTATGTAAATGTGGTGTGTACATAACTGGGGATCAATTCATTTCATGTCAGGATAATCCCATGCAAATGCTTCTTTGTATTTTCTCAGTAGCTGGATTAGCTTGTGTTCTTGTTCTGGAGTCAGGTTGCCATTAATGTTTAAAGTTTTTCCTAACTCAATTTTTACAGTTTTTCTATTTGATACAGAGGTAGTAGGTATTGTTTGATCGTGAGTGTCTTTGAGAGGATCTTCTTCTAATTCATTATCAAATGCTTCTATCATAGGACATTGTATGTGGGATCTAGATTTAGTCTAGCTAAGAACGTTGTAAATGGCATCATCCTCTGTTTGATCTTTGAAATCGAGGGCATCTTCTATGGTTAATGGGGATCTAACATTTTCGGTGAGGTATAATATAGGATGTTTGTTAGTTTTCATTATTGTGACACTTGGTTGGGCTGGAGGATACAAGGCTAGATTCTTGATATTAGCCCCTCTAGTTATGGTCATACTGCCTTGTCGAAAGCTAACATAAGCGTCAGTGGTTGCAAGACAAGGTCTGCCTAAAATCAATGGATGTCCATCAAGTCGGTTTTTGGGGTTTATTATCAGAAAGTCGGCAGGATACTCCCAGGAATCAATGGATACCATGACATCATGTAGTGTACCTTCTGGCCTAACCATAGATTGGTCAGCCAATTCTAATAAAGTGGAAGTTGGTTTTACTAATGTAATGCCCAGTTTTTGACAAGTGGTGGTTGTTAGGATATTAATTGCAGCCCCTAAATCAACTAAGGCATTTGCAAAAGTTTGCCCATTGATTTGTACTGTTACTATTGGATTTCCTGGGTCTTCATATTTAACGGCTGTTTCTTTTCCTGATAATATGTCAGATAGGGTGCCAACTATTTGCACTTTTGGGTTATTTGTTATTCTCCTCCTTGGTTTTTTTATACATAGCTCTTTGATGGTCTTTGCATATATTGGGATGTCTTGGATGGCTTGGAGGAGTGGAATTTTTATGTACAGATTTTTAAGTTCTCCCAGAATGTGAAAATCAGGATGTTGTATAGGTCGAGGTATAATTAATCGTTCTAGGAATGGAGGAGAAGATGTGATTACTTGATTATGAGTTTGCTGTCTGATCACATCCTCTTCTTGCAGTGGTTGTTCTATAGGTAACTGATTTTCAACTTGAGCGGTTTTATCTCTCTCTGTTTCAATGATGCACCCAGATCTTAATTGAAGGTCACTACACTCCCTTAGATTGGTTTCTATCTCTAGTGTTTCAATTATTTGAATGGATTGGACTAGTCTATTATTCAGATTAGGGTTGGGTTGGGTTGGGAGTTGCGGTCTTAAGTTAGACTTGGGGTTTTGTTGTAATGCTGGCAGTGTAGGTTGAGGGAGCAGAATGGTTCCTACTGGCTGACTCATCAGTCTTTTCCAGTTTGTCTGCTAGGCTTGACTCTGTGAAGTAGGAGGGGGCCATTGCGCTGGATATACATTGTTTTGCCAATATGGTGGGGCATAAGGAAAATTTGGCCAATTGGGTTGACTTGCTTGATTCAGCGATGGTGATGATGAAGGGAATGGTTGTTGTGACCAATTTGAGAATGGAGGTTGATTTTTCCACATAGTATTATATTGCTGAGCATGATATTGTGGAAGCTGAAAAGAAGAAGCTGGATCGAAGTACATACCTGATTGTCGCGGCTGCCATTGACGGTGTTGATTAAGTAGGTACACTGGTTCTGGCTCTTTTTCTGCTTCCTTGTAGACGACTTTCAATCCAGGAAGTGAGGGACAACTCTCTATAGAATGGTCTTTTCTACAAATGGCACAAACTTGAACCACATCTAACAGACATTCTTTGTGGCTGTGTTTCTTTCTGCACCTGGGACAGAAGATTACCAAATTTTGTTTTGCCTCTACTTGTTTTTGCTTGGCCTGCATAATATCAAGTTGCGTTGTCAGAGTCCCCAGTATGTTGGTTTTGAAATTTTCTAATAAATTTCCAATTTCTGCGCGAGTTACTCCTTCTGCAGAAATTTTGTTATCTCTTGCAAACCGATCATGTTTTGCAGGTTTTAGTCTTGTGCTACCTCTTGAACTCCTGATACATAAATTAATAATGTCAGCAAAATTCCTGATAAATATCTCCTTTTCCCATAATATTTAGTGTTTCAATCCATTGTTCCTTCATTCCTCTAATTGATGTTGTTTTTAATACATTATCAGGTAAGGGTAATGATGCATAAGGAGATCTTTGAAGATTATACTAAAAAAGCTCAACATATTCTTCTAATGCTTCATTTGGTCTAGCTGCCATCAGAAATATTTCATCTTTTAACTCTCTAGACCTGCAATAATCCTGATATTTTTTTAGAAAAGACTCTTTCATTTGATCCCAATTATTTATAACACCACCACCCAACCCTATAAACCATCTTAAAGAAGCCCCTTTTAATGTAGAGGGAAATAATTTCAGTTTCTGGGGATCGGTGGTATAGTCATAACCTCTACACAACACATCAAATTCAAGCAAGAATGCATCTGAATCTTCTGATGTAAGGCCAAGAAATGTAGGGATATGCTGGAGAGGAATTACTTTCATAGGAGCATTAGTTGCAGTGTCCACAATGGGATATTGTAGTGTAGAAGTTTGGGAGTTTAGTTGGTTTTGGGCCATTTGGTCAAATATGTGCCAATAATCTTCTGGGATGTCTAGGAGGGTATTCCTAGGCTGACAAAGGGGATTGGCTTCAACATGAATGTCCTTAACAACACTTCCTTTATCTGGGATGATGAGAGTTCCTAATATCTGGGGGGATTTTGGCTTTTGAGATTCTTCAAATTCGTTATGGATGATTTTTGTAGTACTTCCCTTATCTGGCTGCTTAATGGTGGAATTATCCCAAGAGGAGGTCTTAGTTCTTCAGTTTCCCCTGTTTCTCCTCTCCCTTCATAGAGGTTGCTAAGGTTCCCTTCTTGCAATGATTTTGGGCTAGAATTCTCAATTGCTTGAAAATCTTGCTCTTCAGTGTGACTATGCACCTCAGCAAAGGCTACAGATGGTGATCTTGTGGCTTGAAGGGAGCTAGTAGGTTGTCTAGAAGTAACTTTTCTAGGCCCTACTGAAGGCTGAGATTCTACTTTCTTAAGGATTTCGTCTATAAAGGTTGATCGGCCAAGGGTCACCGACCCCTTAGCTTTATCAGGCTTGGGTAGAGGTTTAGGATTCTTTTCTGGCTCTTTCTGCTTAGTCATGCACACAAATCAATTGCTAATTTCTACCCAAAAAAACAGCAACAAATCTACAGGAAAGTAGGCAGGGGAGCAGGGCTATTACATGCTCCATACACTGGTTCTTAGCTTTCGTTTTTAAAACCCAATTCTCTCCTAGCAAGTTCTTATACTACTCTGGAAAAGAAACAAATGGCTACGCTCTTCCGCAGCAACGGTGCCAAAATTTCGAGTAGTAAAAAGGGTCTTTTTCACCTCTATTTACCCTACATTAATTGTCAACTGAGGAACGATTTGTTATCTCAAAGAGTGTACTTAGTTTGAGGTGGTCATTTGTCAGAGTAATGTTAGTAGTATAGTGCTCTCAATACAAGAGTAAACGGATGCTTGGAATGAAATAAAAAAGAAACCTAGGACTCAAATCATGCGTTCAGGAAGCTACAACAATTTATCAGTCAAGGGTACAATAACGGTAACTCTTCCCTACGTAAACTGATGCAATCAAAAAGGCACTCAAAGAAGGGATCATCAAACTGGGAACTAGACAGTGTATGTCGACGTTCACTACACTCTCAGACCTTCTGCACACCAAAGCAATGATAATCTTCAAATGACAAGAAATGGAACAACATATATCTTTATAAGCATGATTGAACAACAAAACCTTAACCTACAGAAATGGATGCAATAATAATTATAATCTACAGGAATTAAGTAATAGCCTTTGAATTGAACAACAAACAGAAATGGAACAACGGACTATCATAAATAAAGTATAGAACAACAACTTAAATATGAATGTACAACAACCCAAGTTAAACACGTGACACACTTAATCATTAAAGGGAACAATAATATGGGTTTTGATACAATAAGCATGAATCACAACTATAAAGTAACAACAACTGCAATCGCAATGGAACGACAATCTCGAATGAACAACAGTCACAATTTAAGAATAAATCATACAGTAAAATAATTTCTTCTTAGCACACTTATGACCTTTAATGTATTTGTTATCACAATTGTAACAAAGCCCTTTTTCTCTTTTTTCTTCCAAGTGTTGTGGTGTAACCCTTGTAGGTTGTGAAAGGCTAGGAGAAACAACACTTCCATCTTTATAGTTGTGAGGGGTAGACTTCCTTGTTGCCATAATTTTTCTTTCCACTTTGTAACAAATCCCTTTTGCTTTTTCTTCTTCCAATTGTTGTGGTGTTGCTCTAAAGAAGGTGTTGCTCTTTGAATCCTCATAATGTGCTATCATTTCATCCGTGAAAATTGACCACATAACAAGTTGTTTACGAGAACAAAGCCTTTTATACCATAAAAATTGATTCGGTTCTAAATATGAAGATGCAATACATACCTTTTGTAATAGTGATACACAATGTAGATCAAAATATTGCTCCATGTGTAGTATCCAATTTACCGGATCCTTGCCATCAAACTTCCTCATATCGCCTTTTCTTGATTTTAGGAACTTGATATTGAAACGATTGTAACTCTGAAATTTCAGATCTCCAAGTTCTGAAATTTCTTCCTGCGGTAGCACACTATGTTCTCTTTCTAACACCGCAAGCCTGATCAAGATTGGATTTTGCAAGGAAGTGTTATGTCAAATCTCCCATGATGACCTGATTATAGACTAGTTTAGTAGAGTGAACTTGTATGAAGTTCCATGTGTCACTGTTTCAACCTTTGGACATGAAAAATATATACAAGAAACTATAATCCAGCCTCTTTTTGTAACTTCTTACGAAATTTCAATTTGATGCTCAGAGAGACAACTATGACGATTTTTCCATGGTGACCTGTTTGGAATGTAATTCAGGGGTTTGCAAAAACCCTAACTTCCTTAGACTATATCTCCGAAAATATAGTGAGACATGATCTGAAATTCGGAGCTGAGGTTCATACTTATTTATTCTCAAATGGGTTTTTTTTTTAGCTTGTGAAACTCCGTAGTGAAAGAGTTATAGCGAAAATCCCACGATGACCTATTTTAGCTTAAATTCTGGAACTTGCAAAAACCCTAACTTCCTCAGATCATATCTCCGAAAATATAACGAGACAAATTCTGAAATTTGGACTTGAGGTTCAACATGATTTTGTCTCAAATGGGTGTTTTTATTTTTCGCTTCTGAAATGTCGCAGAAAAAAAGTTATAGCAAAACTGCCATGATGACTTATTTGGATCAGCGAAACCCTATAATCCAAAGCTCTGATACCAAATGTTATGAAACCAACTCACAAAAAGATAGAAAAGATACATAAACGCCTTAGAAATAAGCCTCTTCGAGGGGGAAACCTCCTTTACATTACACAAATAAAAAATTCTTGGATGAATGAATGACAAGACCTCCTTTCTATATATAGGAGTCTTAGGGGTCATAATATAATCAAAACCGACATAACAATAATAATGTAAGGGCATAATAATAACAATAGTGGGCTTCTATGGGGCACAATATTAACAATATGGGGATGACATGGGCACAACAATAAAATAAGGTGGTTGTACTAATAACAATAAGGGGTTATACTAGTAGTATAGGGACCTAATAGCTTTGACCACGACAACTATGAAAACTTCGACCATGGCAACTACGACAGCGTCAACCATGGAAACTACGACAATTTAAACCAAGGAAACTACGACAACTTTGACCAAGATTTTATGCCCAAACAGAATTATCCTTTTTTTTTGTCCTAAACAATAGTCTCCTTGTTCTCCTCGGCCTTCTGTCTTCTTTTGTACTTTGTATCTTTGAATTCTTACCTAAATCACCAATCAAAATGAAGTGTTTAGACGTCTATTTATAGATATTTCGTTTATAACTGAAGGGACACGTCTATTTAAAGTGAGGTTGACTTGTATGACTGAGTGTAGGTCAGCTCACTGCTAGGAATAATTTCCTTAACTTAAAAATTCAATATCTCACAAAATATTGGGATTTTCGGGGCAAATAAAGGCTCGTTAGAAAGAGGAAAAACTCCTCTTTAAGATGGTCTAGGATCCATTTTGAAAGGATGCCTCCAAGGTGTCCAAAATAATTTTTCTTTGTGACTTTCCTTAAATTTTATGCCTAAAAAGTTTGGGACAACATGAGGAATGTTTCGGACAACGTGGCTTCTTCATTGTTATCAATGTCATCATAGGATCATAGAATCATTATGTAGGAGTGCAACATCCACATAGCATGACACATGAACAATGTCAACATCCACATAGCATGACACATGAACAATGTCATCATATACTAGTGCAATCATAGTGCAACATCATTAGGAGAACTCCAAAAAATCTTTCAACCATCAAATGATCTCCAACCATGTTATTAAGACCTTATCAAGTACCATCATCAATTGTGGTCATTCATCAAGAATATGACATCATCAAATGTAGTCCTCCATATGTCATCAAGGGCTTCTAAATACTTGGCACTTGGCACTTCTTAAGACTTCTTCATTAGTGACTTGACATATTAATTGATGACATTCTTATCAAACAAGAGTTACAACATCATCATATGGAACTAGGCATCTATTATATTCAACCTTATCATCTCATTCTAGGGTTTCATAATATTCATTAGGCATATCAAGAATATTTTCCATCTCAGCCAATGCCATATTGACATCAATGACAACATTGATTAACAAGAGAAGGGTTGACAATGGTGCAAAAAGACAGAGTCAACAGAAGCACAAAGTTTTTAGTAGACAGAGGCAATAACAACTAGAGACTTTGATGACAGATGCATCATACTGATTCAGGTTGGAATTTTTTTTATTTTTATTTTTATTTTTGGAGTTGTTGTAGAAACAACACTAGAGATAAGTGTTGCATGCAGAACATTCCAAAGGTTTAGGATCGAGATCGAGTTGAATTCCTTTCTTGTTGAGAGGGAGTGTTGAAAATAGCAACAAGAAATGTTAAAAATAGAATTTAGGAATTCTAATTTAATTTGTCCTTGAATTAAATTGTAAATTAAAATTGCAGTTCTTTTCTCATACCAACTTGTAATAGTTAACTAAGTTAAGTTGACTTAGTTAACTTAGGAATTTCAAGTTGGAAGTTTATATGAAGTCATGTAAGTGTGATCCCTAAGTTTTAGGGGTTCAGGATGAGTTTATTTATGAGTTGTAATTAGATAACTCAGTTTATTGAGTTATGGTCAGTTAATTTAGTTCTATCTGTTTGTGGAACTAATAGAGGATTAGCAGTCAGTTGGTGCACTGGTGCATCCACAAGTGTTACCCCAGTTAACTAAAGATTCCCTCATTAGAAACTCATGCGTGCCGATTCTGAGAAAGACCCAATTGAGATTAGAGTGCAGGGACAATGTACTATCAATTGTATATTTTTCCAAGTTGTACAAATGGTGCATGCAATCACGAACTGAACCTTGAAGGGATTGCATAGTTTTGGATGCATTTTCCCATTAATATGGGCTAATCAATCATAGGAACTGTGCAAGGAAATAGGGGCTTGGAGAGCTGGAGAATTGGCTAAGTGTTGGCCAAGAGTTTGCTAGTGAGTTGGAGATTGATTTCACTGAATGTTGGGATTGTTCTTGTGAGAACAAGCATTGTATTATCATCTTGATTTTCTGATATATGAAATACAAATAGTGGGGTTTTGAGTTGTGGCCTTCCCTGGATATTTATTGTGTTATGTGTATTTGATTATCTTCTTCTTGTCGATTATTGTTTTCATAAATCTATTGGCTTCCGTTGAATGAAAGTAGAAGTAGATTCTTATCCTGTGCTTTAGTACATTGCATGAGCTTGTGAATCTACAAGATTTTCTACAAATTTGATTTCTCCTACAAAAGACAAACTTGCATTCTCCTCTTCTATAGTGATTTAATCTTTGATACCATGTAAAAATTCCTTATAGATTCAAACTACATATTGTAATATGCTAAAACAATTGACTTGAATCTACTTTACTCTTCAACGAAAACAATAATTGATCAATGAAATCACGAACTTGCATAAAAGGGAAATAATTCAATCACACATAATATAATAATTTTCTGGGCAAAGCCACAACTAAAAATCCCTGCTATCTGTATATTGCATTAATCATAAAGTATGAGAAGATTACAATGCTTTGCTTAAGCCCAAGCAATCTCTGCACTATCTCAATTTGTCTCACTGCTTCACAAACAAGCTTCAGCCGATACTTAACCAAATATGTTTCCTCCCAAGCTCTTATTTCCTTGCGCAATTTCCTAGGGAATTAGCCCATATTTCATTGGGAGATTCCCCATCCATAACTACGTAATTCATCACAAGCCTTCCTCTAATTGCATGCACCATCGGTTTAATTTATACGATTTTACAACTGATAGTACACTGTCTTTGAACTCTAATTTCAACTGGGTCTTTTTATGATCTAACATGCATGAGTTAACCATGAGTGAATCTTCAATTTATTGGTTGAGTAGTGCTGCTTACACCCCACTAATTCCTCCATCAATTGGAACTAGTTTAACTGAATTTAACTTATTTAAACTGAATTAAATAATTACAACTCAAAAGAACTCAACTTGGGCCCCTAAAATTTAGAAACCACTCTACATGACTCTAGATAGACTCCCAACTTAAATTACTTGAGCCAACTAAGTCAAATTAACTTAGTTAACTGTTACAAGTTGCTATGAAAATTAAATTAGAATTTAATTCCTAATTTAATTCAAAGACATAATTAAATTAAGATTTTCTTGTTGCATTTTTTTTCAATAGAAATTATGGGAGAGGTAAAGGTGGTAGATTTATTGGTACTTCTTCCAAGTGTAATATAATGGGGCAATGATCATACAAATTCCTAGAAAATCAAAATGAAAGAAGAAGAAACATAGTTAGAACACCTTTTACAAAAGTAATAGAGTTAGTAGTTGGAGATAACATTTTCAAAATCTAGCAAAAGCAAGATGATAATTTGTTATCTAGAAGAGTGTTGTTGAAATTGGACAAGAAAATTATGGAAGAAAAGGAGTTAGAACAAAGGAAGACTATCTTCAAGGCCATGTGTAAAATTGAATAAAGTGTTAGTAACCTAATTATCTATGAAAGTAGTACTAAAAATTGGGTTTCCACTAAATTAATTCAAAATTTATTTAATCAAAATGTTTGCCCACTTGAGTGCTTATAAAGGGTCATGGCTATAAAAAGAATTCCATATAATTACATTTGAATAATGCTTCTTGAGGTTTCATACTAGAGACAAAAGAGATGTGTGATATTTTCTGAATGGATGTTTGTCACATTTGATTGTGGAGGTCTTGGTAGCATGTTGGGAAGAATAACACGTTAAATTGTGAAAGAGGGTAGAAATTTTAGTTGTAACGAATGAAAAAAGAGGGCCATGAGACTAATAGCAACAAAGTAGCATTATGCTCTACCAAGGAATTCTTGAAGTAGGTGAAGAATTCATAGTATTATATTGCATCACTGTAAAAGGACAATCAAGTCAAGAAGAGAGTAGTGCTAGCTAGAGTAGTAGAAGAACCATTTAAGGAATATTGGGAGAATTATGCTAATCGGATTAGCACCAATAATTATCTCACATCAAATTGATTTCTCAATGCACGCTTAATATCAAAGCTGATTGCTAACCATGAAGTGAAACCACGCCGATGCGCCTCTCTCTATTTCTTAGGAGAGCCCAACGCCAGGCCAATTATAGCTTTTTCACCACACTGACATGCGATGCCAATGCCAATGTCAATGCTACTTCCACCGTCAATTTCCAAACTGTCATTGACATGGTTATTAATGCTCTTCCAGAATACCCGCAGCCTGCCAATGCCAAAAGTACTTATCATGAAATCTGTGAAGACGTGAGAGCGTTCTGTAAGCAAAACCGGTTGAGGGAGGCGCTACACATACTGCATTTTATGGATCGCCAGTGCATTCGTCCTGATTCTTATACATACGCTGCTCTATTGCAGTCATGCATCAGCTTGAAAGTCATCACAGAAGGCAAACAAGTCCATGCCCACACCATCTTAACTGGAAGTAACAGAGATGCCTTCTTAGAAACTAAAATAGTAATCATGTATATCAATTTTGGAAATTTAGAGGATACACGCCAAGTGTTTGACGAAATGTCTGAACGGAATGTGGTCTCATGGACTGCGATGATTGCAGCATATGCTCGGCATGGACCTGAGGAGGAGGCCTTGGCACTGTTTTATCAAATGCAAGGAATGGGTGTTCAACCGAATGAGTTCACATTTGCGAGCATTCTACCCGCATGCGCAAGCCTCGCAGATCTGGACTGTGGGAAGGACATTCATGAAGCCATAATCAGAAATGGGTTTCAGGGCGATGTTTTTGTTGGGAATACTCTTGTGGACATGTATGCCAAATGCAACAGCATCAAGGATGCACACGATGTGTTTGAGAAAATGACGGAAAGAAATATCGTCTCATGGAATACACTGATTTCGGGGTATGCACATAATGGGCAAGTTGAAGAGTCCTTGAAGCTCTTCCAGACTATGCCCGAGAGAAACGGGGTCTCTTGGAATGCGATGATTTCAGGGTATGTACACAATGGGTATTTCGACAAGTCTGTGAATCTTTTCGGAGAAATGCAGCGGACAGGTGTGAAACCAAATGTAGAGACATTTGCCAGTGTTCTGAAAGCATGTGCTAGTTTGGCTGCTCTTCAGAAAGGCAAGGCCATCCATGGCAGCATACACAAAAGTGGGTTTCAGTTTAATATCTTTGTGGGAAGTGCCCTTCTAGATATGTATGCCAAATGTGAAAGCATTGAAGATGCCTGCAAAGTGTTTGATGAAATGCCTTTTCGAAATGTAGTTTCGTGGAATGCCGTGATTGCTGGATATGCACAAAATGGGCGTGCTGGAGAGGCTCTGAAACTCTTTCAGCAGATGACTCAAAGAAACATGATTTCATGGAATGCAATGATTGCGGGCTGTGCACAAAACCGCCTTCTCGGTGAAGCCCTACAACTATTTCAAGAAATGCCTGAAAAAAATCTGGTGTCATGGACAGCAATGATCTCAGGATACACTCAGAATGGTTTTTTTGATGCGGCTCTTAAGCTTTTTTTACAAATGCAACATACAGGTTTAAGGCCAAACTCAGATACCTTTGCAAGTATTCTCCCAGCATTTGCCAACCTGGCAGCTCTTCACGAGGGGAAGGAGGTCCATGAAGATATTATTAGAAAGGGCTTACAGTCTGATATCTTTGTTGGGAATGCACTTATAGACATGTATGCTAAATGTGGCAGTATTGGGGATGCACATAGAGTATTTAATAGCATGCCTAGACAGAATGTAATTTCGTGGACTGCAATGTTAGGAGGATACGCAATGCACGGCTATGGCAAAGAGGCTCTTCAACTTTTTGAAAACATGCAAAATGCAGGTGTGAAGCCAGACCATATCACGTTTATAGGTGTTCTGTCTGCATGTTGCCATGCAGGCCTGGTGGATGATGGTTGGCACTACTTCAATAGTATGTCTCAAGATTATCAGATCATACCTTCTGTGGAGCACTATTGTTGCATGGTCGACCTTCTTGGTCGTGTTGGGCAGTTGGATGAGGTCAGGGACTTCATTAAAAAAATGCCAATAAAACCTGATGCCATTGTGTGGGGATCCTTACTTGGGGCCTGTAGAATCCATACTAATATAGAACTGGGAGAATATGCTGCAGAACGCCTTTTTGAATTGGATCCTGAAAATGCTGCCCATTATGTGGCACTGTCAAACATCTATGCAACTGCTGGCAGGTGGGATGGTGTAGAAAAAGTGAGAAAGATGATGAATGACAGGAGAGTAGAGAAAAAACCAGGGTGTAGCTGGACTGAGGTCAGTAACAAGGTGTATACATTTCTCAAAGGTGACAGGTCGCATCAACATACACCTAAAATTTATGAAATGCTGGAGATGTTGTCCGGGCAGATGAAGGAGGCAGGGTATGTACCCAATACAAATTTTGTGCTGCATGATCTGGAGGAGGAGCATAAGGAAACTTTTCTCTGCTATCACAGTGAGAAGCTTGCTATTGCGTTTGGCCTTATCAAAACATTACCTGGAACAACCATCCGAATTGTCAAGAATCTTCGTGTGTGTGGTGACTGCCACTCTGCAATAAGATTTATTTCTAAGATAGTTGCACGTGAAATTGTTGTGAGGGATACAAACCGCTTCCATCATTTCAAGGATGGACAATGTTCTTGTGGTGATTATTGGTAATTTTCGGCTAAACAAGTAACAAACGTAAGCATGCCCATCTAGGTACTAACACATTGCCCTCTTGTGGGTCTGGCATGAAATAATAAGATTCATAACCATCCCAGTCATAGCCAGCTGGATTGGATTATTTAATATTCAAAGGTTAGATACTCTATCCTCTTAGAGCTTCAGCTCTGTCATAATGATGCTATAGATCACGCCTGTAACCATCATTGAGCAGGTTTCAGTGATTCCCCTAATAACACTGCTTCTGTATTTGCAATACACAGTAATGCTTAAGGTTTTAACCCTTAATTTCATAGATAGTCCATAAATTCATGGCCCATAAACAAATTCGTGTTTGTCATTAAATTTCCCCCTTCCATTTTCCCAACATGATCACTGATTCTGGCTTTATGCTTCTAACATTTCTACTGCCATGTAAGAGGCACAAGTTTTGGAGACATTCAATGGTTGTAAGCTTGTCTCAAGATGTGATATGGAGGTTTTGGAAAATATGTTGGAAACATTGGGGGGGGGGGGTGAATCAGTATTTCTTTGCAATTGTTATTTTTACCAGTTAGATCACTTATATTTAAAACACAAAATGAACAATAAGAATAAAAGCTTTTATTAATTATTTTCTTACAATAAATCAAGTACAATATATAGAGGGCTCCACCCCTAGATGAAGACACCGATTTTCAATATCCCAGGCTCCAACCTGTGTTTCGCCAAGCAGCGACTTGGACTTCCAAGGTTCCTACCTTGTCAATTTAGAGGCACCGACCTCAAGGGCTCGAACCTTATATCTGGTTCAGCCTCTGACTTGGTTTCTTGAGGACTCTGATCCTTTAGGGCTCCAACCCTATCCTCTAAGCCACCAACCTTGTTTTTTTGAGGTTCCAACCTCTTGGGCTCCAACCCTTATTTTACTTCGTTAAGATATATTTGGTTATACTTCATGACTCCCAATGTCTTCAACAAGCCTTGTCAATCTTCAACTATCCCTTCATTTCGTCTCCACATCTCGTCATCAATGACAACCTTGATCTCCTTGAAGGTGTCACCATTGCTCTTCATCGTACTCAAACTAGATCTCTAATGTCACATCATGAAGGCCTTCAACAATGCATCATGATCTAGTGGATGTCCTTCAAGGATTATTTAATCACTGCTCTTCAAGTATCTTCAACTGTACTTCAAAATTGCCTGCAACAAATGACGCTCTCACAATGTTGCTCCAAACCTCAAATAGGTCTTCAAATGGCTCCGAGATATGCTTTGGCAAAGGCCTCAAATAGCCACTATAAATGCCCCTCTAGGTTACTTCAAGGTCTGGTTCAAAGTGTCTCAGACATCAATGACAACCTAGATTAACAAAATAGTCATAAATAATCCAATATTTGGGAATCAATTCACATTTTTAGTTTTTCTGCTCCTGGAATATCCATATTCTGAGTTAGTTTAATGCTCTCAAGGAGTGAAGCCGATACTCCTTTTGTTCCACAAAATTTGAATTTTCTTGAGGATATCATGATCATTTTAATCCCATTCCTCAATGTTTTCCTTCCTTTATCTATATGGTTTCCTATTTCTTCTTTTTATTTTGCAAGTAATTTATTATTTGTATGTTCCTTCTATATGTTCCATGGACCATATTGCTTTAGAATTTGTGTTTTTTGGCCATATATGGGGATCTACATAGATGTTTCTCCACCAAATATAAATTCCATTAACAAGGAAAGGCCAAGAAAAACAAAATACCCATTTCTCTTGGATACTAGAACATTGAACTTGGTATGGATCTTCTTACATCCAAACCCAATCCAGCTATAGTCTATATATAGAGCCTCAAGTCTTGAAAGCAGACCAAACACCATAAATAAACCAGCGGCAAAAAACAGAAAACCCCATTGTCAACATTCCTGTACATTACGATAACTATGAAAAGGTAGATTAATGGAGGGTAAAACCATATTGTCCAGTGTACTATTCAAGTTATTGTCAAAGACAAACCTTAGTCAATATAAGAAAGCAACAATTGGATTGAAATAATATTGAAAATAATAGCGAGAAAGTGATTCCTTGATTTGTGCCTTAATTCAAGGAGTCAAATTTGAATTCCTGCTTGTGCATGCTTGAGTTCCTAAAAATTAGGAGATTCCCTATAAATTAGGACGAGTTAGGTTGCAATTAACTAATGGGTTGAAATTGAAAGTTGAGTTTTTTATTTTCTAGTTTGAGTTGATTGAGGAAAATCACAAGTGATTGATTTTCAAGTGGTTGACTTGAAATAAGACAAGTTGCATGAACATTAACTTATGCTAACTCAATCAATCACACAATCATCTTTTTTAATTAGAAACTCACTAATTTATACCATTCGAATTGCCTTTAAAAGGAGGAATGAAGACACAAGTTTATTCATTGTTTTGGTGAGCATAGGAAGCACGAGTTTGTGCATGGAGCTTGTGAGAGAAAGAGTGTGCAAGAAAAGCTCGTGCACAGGTTGGTAGAGGGCAACAAGTATCAACGGTCTTGCAAAGGTTTCAAGCTTACGTCAAGTAGGAAAGACAAGTGTGTCTTTCAGATTGAAACAATTGTATTTTGTAAGAGATCAATTGCTCAATTTTTGCTATCAATAAAATTCTCATCAAGCAAAGGATTTTCCTAGTTGGGTTCCCTAGACAATTCTGTGTTTTTGAATTGTGTCACTGTGCTTTTACTTCTGTTCCTATTCTGCTGCATCTAGTAGAAAAATTTAGTGTTTATGTGAGAAGAAATTTGATTTCAGATTGCTCATAATAGCAGATCAGATTTCGTAGATTTTCTACATGGTATTAGAGCATGGAACAGATTTAAGATCATCACAAGTGCCCTAGGAGCAACATTCTGGAGCAGCGAAATCTTGACAAGTGGGCAGTCCTTGAAGTCCGCATGTACAATGATCATTGAATGATTAATGAGCTGTCAGGAGGCAAAGTTGTGGAGCCCTAGTTTAGTGGGTTGCACATGGCCAAACCACTGATAATAGGGCAAATCTAGAAGACCAAGTGATTAGTGGAGCTAGAGGCTTACTAGTAGGACATATCAATGAGCCAAAGTTCAAGGACACAAAAGGAGCTATGATCATTAAGTGGCAGATTGTGGAGCTGGAGAGGCACACTTTTTGAGGGAGCAAAAGTTGTAGTGATCAACAGAAGAGGAGGCAAAGTACCTACCAAATGTGTTTAAGGAACATCCTTCCACATAACTAGGAACAAAAAGAGTTTCAACCCTAAAGGAGAAGGACATGAAGTTTCCAAGGAGATGATGATCAATACGCAGCTAGAGGAGTTGGTATTGTTTGTTTTTAGAGGGAGTCAAGTAATCCTCTTCATCTTAGAGATGTTCTATATATTCCAGTATTGAGGCAGAATCTTGTTTTCGTAGCTACCCTCGAGGACAAGGGATATGATATCATCTTCAACAGAGGTAAGGTGTACCTCCAACACTTAGCTTCTAGATGTAAGATGCAGATAGGTGTGAGGGTGAAGAGTCTTTACAAGTTGCAAGTAGAGACAGGTGCAACCTTGAGCAACAAGGCAGTGTTGATAAGTGTAACTAGGTTCGGTCTTCATAATGACATGTAATTGTGATTTTTGTAAATGATTAAAAGAAGAAAATAAAATTATTATTATGCCTTGCTTTATGGGTTTCATGAGCAAGAGGTTTTATTTTAGATGGCACCCATTGAGAGCCTTTAAGATTTGTCATAAAAGTCATATAGAGTCAATGTCATGTATGAAGAATGTATATGAGTCAATAGCATTGTCAAATAGCCCTGCAATGATAAGCACAAGTCTGCCTCTTCATGTCGGCTTCAAGAAGGAGTAACAAACTTATGTCAGCGCACCATTTTTGAGACAAAACCCTTCATAAGAATAGGTTGGATTATATTCATGGGAGACCACTATAAATAGGCACCTCAGCCTATTCCACATAGACAAATTTTCAGATATATCTCTCTGAGTTTTTCGGGCAACTGTGATAGAAGACTAGTTTGGATCACACTCTAATTTCAGGTAAACAGTTCGATAAAAGAGCTCGGAGTTGGAACATGATTGTAGAGGCATGTTTGTTAAGGAAGCTCTGATGAGGAAGAAACAACAAGGTTTTGTTTAGGGCTAATCTTAGTCAACAAAAGGTTCAAATATCTCTCTGAGTTCGGATGAATATATTATAGTGACTAGAAGGGAAACAAGTTCGGATTACAGGGACAAGGGTTTCTTATGTTCCGTGCTACACAAGAGGAAGGTCACACGTGTGTGACAAGATCTCATTGTTGTTACAAGGAAGAAGGTCACGATGGTATCTCTAAAGGGCAACAACTATGGTTCAGTAGCATGTCTTCACGATTTGGTGTTACTGCTGAAGGATAAGTTTGACATCCTTGACAAACACAGTGATCAAAGTTGGTTTTCATCACATATGGGGCGAAATTTGAAGTAGAAGGAACTGAGAAAGAGTAAATGAGAAGATGGAAGAGGACTTGTGTCTTGGTCTTGGAGAGGCTATTAGGTCAAGGGTCTTGGTCTTGGTATTCATTAATTGGAATCTCTATAAGAAAAATTTGTGCAGGTTTTCCTCTCAAAGAGTGAGAGGTTTTGGCCCTGGCCGATAGCCTACATTTCGTGTCTCTTGTCTATTTATGTTCATGCATTGGTCGCTGTTTGATGAAGAAGAACACTAATAACTTAAGCAACTAGAAGATCCCAATCTAATGAAGTAAAAGTCACTCACAAGAAGCTACTAATTAAGAGAAATGACCTAATGCATGATGCCCTAGATTTCTCAACATGGTATCAGAGCTAAGGTGTCAAAGTCAAGAAAAGGGCATGCATTCAAAGTGACACTTAAGGATCAAATCTCAAGAAAGACATCAATGCAAGTTGAAGGATATCAAAGCAAAGTCGAGATCTACATCGAACCCTAGATCGAAGAAGAATTCTACACCAGTAAAAGTGTTGGACCCTCTAGTCGTCGTCAAAAGACCACAAAGACCCTCATCAAGTTGAAGAGATCTACAATGCAAGGTAGCACAAAGCGTAGACATCCAAGAGAAGCATTTCTGAACTACACTCATTCACCACCAAAGTCAAATTATCTTGAAGGCTAGAAGGAATTATCATCATCTTCAAAATCTGTAAGGCAAGTTCCCTCTCATTGAAGCAAGGATCCCCTCCTTATCCTTGAAGAAGATCATCTGAGGAAGCATCAAAACATCCTCATCAATCACCATCAACAAAGGGAGCTAGATCTAAAGGCGTTGTCATCATAAAAGGAGAAATCTCCTTTTATTGAATAAGGGATTCTCGTTTGAAAGAAGATAATCCAAAAGGGGCACTAATACATCTTCTTCAGTGGCCATCAGAGTGATTAAGTTGAAGATTTCATCTTCAGTTGTCAAGTAAGTATATTTCATTCTATAATCTAATATAGTAAAATGATGTTGTTTTGCAAGGAGATCTATAAGATGGTTGGGTCATTAAACTTCCTTGGATGAAAAAGGAGGAAACACATAGTCCTCGAAGAAAGTGAAGTCATGAAAAAGTCTCCAAACCATCCGAAGGTCACGTATTATTTGAATACATGGAAAGAGATCAAGGTATCCTTATGAATTCAGTCAAAGGTCCCTTCATTCTTATATGGCAAGTTTGGAGACATCAAAGGAGATATATGATAAGTTGGTAAAATTATTCTATGAAGATGCTATAAAGAAGGTCACATCACTTACATTTGATCTACACAAATTGAAGGTATCAAAGGATAAAGGGTTATCTTCATAAGGTCTCAATTGCAAGATCTGGGAGAGATAATCCTCATTGTTCTAAATGCACTAGCTCATGAACACGGTAACAAATGTCTATGAGGACAAGAAATCTATTCCATTCAACAAAGTGTGGTCTCTATGCAAGATAGGAGATGACAGGTTGAGGGAACAAAGATTTCAGACGTTTGTCGAAAGGAAAGAAGAACATAGCTAAGATTCAATGCTATGAGCATTACAGATTATCCTAAGCTTGAGAAGGGCAATAACAAGGAAGATAGAAAAGAAGTCCATTTCACCAAAATAGTAGAGGAAGTTGAAAGAAAGAAGAAAAGCATTAGAAGTAAGAGCTCGTGACATCACCATAAGAAACATGAAGGATGTTTGGAACAAAATCGATGGTAGTCAACTATGAAGGATATAGCTCTTGGGGACCTCATTGAAAAACTTAAGAAAAGGAAGAAGTCATCCAGGACAAGGCTCATCATACATCAAAAGGCTAACATTTGCTGGATAGGGATATGCAAGATCCTCAAGATTCTTTGATGGAATCTTCATCGGAAGGTTCACCAATCTAGAGAGGAAGCAAGTGTTGGGATGATGGTATGATGACATATGAGATGAAGTAGATGAAGGGGTTGGAGCCCTTTTCAATCGATGAAGCTGCTGAAAGAAGCCTAGATGACCTAAAGGTAAATGCGGTACGTATGTTTGTATTTAATATTATAAAGTCATGTTTTATAGTTGCAGGTAACATGGATCGCTGCTCTATCTTGAGAAGCATGATCAAAATAAGAGAATCTGCTCCTATGAAAGGATGTCAGAAGGCATGGGGTACACTAGATGAAATCAACATAATATGACCTCATATGAAGTATGAGGTGGGTGACTACAATTAATGAACTCTTATTGGAAGCTCTTGGGAATGTAATATGTGAAGAAAGGAAGGAAGAGATCGTGAGATATGCAACAATGGTAAAGGCAATCAACATCTGAAAGACCAAGAAGATTTGACTAGGAAATCTCCCGGAAAGATATAAAGACTCTGATGGAAATCTAAAAAAGATGGAGACCCTTGACAATGGATATCTTTAAGAGATATGTCAACATGTATGTAGGATGCTAATGCAAACTGGAAGATGTCATGATGAAAGACCATTACAAAGGTAATTTTGATTTAAGTGTTCATTTCTTATTTTTGAACAAATATCTGGATGGGCTTATGTAGGACTGCCAAAGGAAGAACTGTGGATGTCTTCCCAAAGGACCATAGAAAAGGATGTAAGATCCTTCCGGAAAACATGGCATGAAGAAGGCAACATGACATGAAGCAAGGCCAGGTGAAGATTAATGGATCACTTTCTAATGAAAGGAATAATGATATGATTGACCCATGGATGAAAGTGATGGATGGTTTTTGCCCTATGAAGAATCCACAAAAGATGAAGAATCTTTGACAAATAAATTAATGACATTGAAGGAAGTAGCTCTTCAAGCAACTGGTTGAGGAGCTGCTCTAGGTCCCTAATTAAGAGTGAGTCTGAAAACAAGTTTCTTAGAAAATTCCTAAGCCAAGAGGGAGGTTAGATACATTCCTTATGTAGGAATGAGTACATTTCGTTATTGGAATGTCCTCTCTTATTAAGAGGGAGAGATTGACACATCATTTTGGTTGTCACCTGGGGAGACAAAATGGAGGATTGGGTAAACATTTGGCATCCGATGCTCTTTGAGGATGAGATAGGGCATCCAAAGTAAGAGTAGTCGTAGAGGACCGATATACTTTGAGGACTGGGTATCCAAGATAAGAATAGTCCAAAGAAGGTCATACTCTGTGAACACCCAAGTGGAGTATGTACCTTGAGAGACAATGATTATGGTGTCTATAAATCATTGGTCTCGCCAACATTGTGCTCTAATCATGTGGATAGAATTGTTAGTCAAGGCCTTGCTATGTGACAATGTTGGTCAACTATGATGCTAGACAGATGGGTTACCAATCCGACTTTTCTTATGAAAAATTCTTCAGATTGAGAATGACCAAGTACCATTATGAATACCTCCCTAGTTAAGAGGGAGTGTTGAAAAGTGCAACTAAGTTTGGTCTTCATAATGACATGTAATTGTGATTTTTGTAAATGATGAAAAAAAGAAAATAAAATTATTATTATGCCTTGCTACATGGGTTTCATGAGCAAGAGTTTTATTTTAGATGGCTCTCATTGAGAGCCTTTAGGCTTTGTCATAAAATTCATATAAACTTAATGTCATGTATGAAGAATGTATATGAGTCAATAGAATTTTCAAATAGCCCTCCAATGATAAACACAAGTCCTCCTCTTCATGTTGGCTTCAAGAAGGAGTAACAAAATCATGTCATCTGACCCTTTTTGAGACACAACCCTTCATAAGAACATGTCGGCTTATATTCATGGGAGACCACTATAAATATGCACCTCAACGTATTTCACAGAGACAAATTTTCGAACATATCTCTTTGAGTTTTTTGGGTGACTATGATAGAAGACTAGTTTGGATCACACTCTAATTTCGGGTAAATAGTTCGGTAAAAGAGCTCGATGCTGGTACAAGATTGCAAAGGCATGTTCGTTAAGGAAGCTTAGATGGGGAAGAAACAACAAGGTTTTGTTTAAGGCTAATCTCAGTCAACAAAATGTTAGGATATCTCTTTGAGTTCAGATGAATATATTATAGTGACTAGAAGGGAAAGAAGTTTGGATTACAATGACAAGGGTTTCTTATGTTCGATACTACATAAGAGGAAGGTCACAAATGTGTGACAAGATCTCATTGTTGTTACAAGGAAGAAGGTCTCAATGGTATCTTAAAAGGGAAACAACTATGATTCAATAGTATGTTTTCAAGATTCAATGTTATTGCTGAAGGAGAATTTTGATACACTTGACAAACACAATGATCACAGTTGGGTGTCATCACATATGGTGTGAAATCTGAAGTAGAAGGAACCGAGAAAGAGTATGTGAGAAGATGGAAGAGGACTTGTGTCTTATTCTTGGAGAGGTTACTAGGTCAAGGGTCTTGGTCTTGGTATTCGTCAATTGGAATCTCTATAAGAAGAATTGGTTCAGGTTTTTCTCTCAAAGACTAAAAGGTTTTGGCCTTGGTTGATAGCCTACATTCTGTGTCTCTTGTCTATTTATGTCCATGCATTGGTAACTGTTTGATGAAGAAGAACACTAATAACTTAAGCAAATAGAAGATCCTAATCTAATGAAGTAAAAGTCACTAACAAGCAGTTACTAATTAAGAGAAATCCCCTAATTCATGATGCCCTAGATTTCTCAACATGGTATCAAAGCTAAGGTGTCAAAGTCAAGAAAAGGGCATGCAATCAAAGTGACACTCAAGGATCGAATCTCGAGAAAGACATCAATGCAAGTTGAAGGATATCAAAGTGAAGTCAAGATCTACATTGAACCCTAGATCGAAGAAGAAGTCTACACCAACAAAAGTGTTGGATCATCTAGTCATCCTCAAAAGACCACAAAGACCCTCATCAAGTTGAAGAGGTCTACAATGCAAGGTAGCACAAAGTGTAGAAATCCAAGAGAAGCATTTCTGATCTGCACTCATTCACCACCAAAGTCGAAGTATCTTGAAGGCTAGAAGGTCATCTTCAAAAGCTATAAGGCAAGTTCCTTCTCATTGAAGCAAGGATCCCCTCCTTATCCTTGAAGAAGATCATCTGAGGAATCATCAAAACATCCTCATCAATCACCATCAACAAAGGGAGCTAGATTTAAAGGCGTTTCCATCATAAAAGGAGCAATCTCCTTTTATTGAAGAAGGGATTTTCATTTGAAAGAAGATTATATAAAAGGGACACAAATACATCTTCTTCAACCACCAATGGAGTGATCAAGTTGAAGATTTTATCTTCACTTGCCAAGTAAGTATCTTTCATTCTATAATCTAATATAGTAAAATGACATCATTTTGCAAGGAGATCTATACGCTGGTTGGGTCATTAAACTTCCTTGCATGAAAAAGGAGGAAAGACATAGTCCTCGAAGAAAGTGAAGTCATGAAAAAGTCTCCAAACCATCTGAAGATCACTTATTATTTGAATACATGGAAAGTGATCAAGGGATCCTTATGAATTCAGTCAAAGGTCCCTTCATTCCCATATAGAAAGTTTGGAACCATCAAAGGAGATATATGATAAGTTGGTAAAATTATTCTCTGAAGATGCTATAAAGAAGGTCACATCACTGAGATATGATCTACACAAATTGAAGGTATCAAAGGATAAAGGGTTATCTTCATAAGGTCTCAATTACAAGATCTGGGAGAGATAATTCTCATTGTTCTAAATGCACTAATTGATGAACAAGGGAAAAAGTGTCTATGAGGATAAGAAAGCTATCCCATTCAAAAAAGTGTGGTCTCTATGCAAGATAGGAGAAGACAGGTTGAGGTAAAAAAGAATTCAAACATTTGTCGAAAGGAAAGAATGACGTTGTTATGAAACTAGCTCAAAAAAAAGATAGAAAAGATAGATCAATGCCTTAGAATTCAGCCTCTTCGAGGGGGCAACCTCTTTTACATTACATAAATGAACAATTCTAGGATGATACAAATGACAAGACCTCCTTTATATATATAGGAGTCTAAGGGGCCATAATATAATCAGAGCCAACATAACAATAATAATGTAAGGGCACAATAATAAAAATAGTGGGCTTCTATGGGGTACAATAATAACAATATAAGGACTACATGGGTATAACCATATAATAAGGGGGTTGTACTAATAACAATAAGGGGTTACACTAGTAGTATAGGGGCCTAACATGCCCCTCTCCTTCAAAAGTGTTGTCCTCAACGCTTGAATAGTTCTTGATGCTTTTGTATAAAATTCTTGTCCTCCCATGTGGAATATTCAGCGGGTAAGTTCTTGAACTTGATGAGATACTCTGAAATTGATCGATTTCGTAGCTGTCGGGTTCTTGTTTCTATGACTGCTCTAGGTTCCAATTTGATTTTTCCTTCCTCTTCAAGCTTTGGCAATATTGTTTGAATTGGAATACTTTGCAACTTTTGAATGAGTGCCACACTTCTTTGTCCTTCTTCCATTCATCTCTTTCTTCATTTATCCAATCTGGTTGGATAATAGAAATAGCACAAATCAATGTTTCCACATCCTCATTCTTTCTTGAGAGTGCATCTGCAACAAAAATTCTCTTCCCTTTTCTGTAGATGATGTCAAAGTCATAACCCAACATATTTGTGATCCAGTTTTTCTGTTCATCTAAAGATAATATTTGTTCTAAAAAGTATTTAAGACTATCATGATCCATTTTTACCTTGAAGTGTCTTCCCATTGGGTAAGGTCGCCATTTCTTAAGTGCATGTAGTATTTCCAACATTTTCTTCTCATAAATAGCTTGATTGAGATGTCATCGTAAAAATACCCAATCACCTACATCAAAACTTTTTTCACTGCGATGTTGATCGACCTGTTGTTTCATTCGATTTCGCACCAAGGTGGCATTATCCTTTAAAAGTTGGAGAATTTGTTGTTGATGCTTGATGTGATGTTTCACTGCTTGAACCTTTTTCTTCTTGATACGTCATATATTAAGAGTTTGAGGAGTGGTAATTTCTTCCAATGCTCTACAAGATATGGTCGAATTCATTTCTTGATGCTTGATGTGATCTTTCACTTCTTGAACATTTTTCTTCTGGATATGTCCTTCTATATTGATAGTTTGGGGAGTGGTAATTCCAGCCAATGCATTACAAGGTATGGTTGGATTAATTTATTCTTTCTCGATATGATCTTTCACTTCTTGAACCTTTTTCTTCTTGATATGTCCTTCTATCTTAAGAGTTTGCAGAGTAGTAATTTTGGCCAATTTAGTACAGGATATGGTTGGATTCATTTCTTCTTTCTCGATTTGATCTTTCACTTCTTGAACCTTTTTCTTCTTGATATGTCCTTCTATCTTGAGAGTTTGAGGAGTGGTAATTCTTGTCAATGCTTTACAAGATATGGTCAGATTCATTTCTTCTTCCTCTGGGGTTTGTTCCTGGCATATATCCTATTCTTTTGATGTTTCTTGATCATTTTCTTCCTCCTCTTCATACTCTATCTAAAATAATTTCTTTTCAGCACACTTATGACCTTTAGTGGATTTGCTATCACAATTGTAACAAAGCCCCTTTTCGTTTTTCTCTTCCAATTGTTGTGGTGTAATCCTTGTAGGTTGTGGAAGGCTAGGAGAATAAACACTTTCATAATTATAGTCTTGAGTGGTGGGATTCCTTGTTTCCATAATTTCACTTTCAATTTTTCTTGCCAACTCGAATGCCTCCTCCAATGAATTAGGTTCCCAAAAATGAACCTCATGTTAAACGTTATCCTTTAAAGTCCCTATGAAGCCATCAATCATTTGCTTCTCTGGAATATAATTTACCCTTCTATTTAATTTTTGAAAGTCCTCAATGTTCTCTTCCATTGAATCCTTTTGTTTGAGATTTATCAATTAGATAAAGAAGGAATTTCTCTTTGTATCCTCATAATGTGCTATAATTTCCTCCGTGAAAATTGACCATGTAACAAGTGGTTTACGAGAACAAAGCCCTTTATACCATAAAAATTGATTTGGTTCTAAATATGAAGATGCAATACATACCTTTTGTAATCGTTGCACTTCATGTAGATCGAAATATCTCTCCATCTGTAGTATCCAATTTACTGGATCCTTGCCATCAAACTTCCTCATCTCGTTTTTTCTTGATTTTAGGTGCTCGATCTTGAAACGACTGTAACTCTATACTTTCAGATATTTAATTTCTGAAATTATGACCTGTAGTAGCCCTTTATGTCCTCTTTCTAATGCCACCAAATCGAATTTAGATTCTCCAAGAAAGAGTTATGCACAATCTCCCAACATGACCTGATTATATACCTTTTCAAAAGTGAGAACTTGTATGAAGTGCCACGTGTCACTGTTTTGACCTTTGGCTCTGAAAAATATATACAAGAAACTAAAGTCCGTCCTCTTTCTGTACCTTCTTACAGAATTTCAATCCGATGCTCAGAGAGAAAGTTATGACGATTTTTCCAAGGTCATCTGTTTGGAATGTAATTCAGGAGTCCGCAAAAAGATCAACTTCCTCAGATCATATATCTGCAAATAGAGTGCGAAAAGTTCTGAAATTCGGACCCGAGGTTCAGTGCGATTTTGTCTCAAATGGGTTTTTTTATTCACTTCTGAAACGTCACAGAATAAAAGTTATAGCAAAAATTCCACGATGACCTATTTGGAGTAACGAAAACCTAGAATCCAAATCTCTGATAACAAATGTTATGAAACCAGCTCAAAAAAAGATAGAAAATATAGATCAACACCTTAGAATTCAGCCTCTTCGAGGGGGAAACCTCCTTTACATTACATAAATGAACAATTCTTGGATGACACAAATGACAATACCTCCTTTCTATATATGGGAGTCTAAGGGGTCATAATATAATCAGAGCCGACATAACAATAATAATGTAAGGGCACAATAATAACAATAGTGGGCTTCTATGGGACACAATAATAACAATATAGGGACTACATTGGTACAACAATATAATAAGGGGGTTGTACTAAGAACAATAAGGGGTTACACTAGTAGTATAGGGGCCTAACATACATAGCTAAGATTCAATGCTATGAGCGTTACAAATTGTCCCAAGCTTGAGAATGGTAATAACAAGGAAGATAGAAAATAAGTTCATTTCACTGAAAAAGTGGAAGAAGCTGAAAGAAAGAAGAAAAGCATTAGAAGTAAGAGCTTGTGACATCACCATAAGAAATGTGAAGGATGTCTGGAACAAAATTGATGGCAGTCAACTACGAAGGATATAGCCACAGGGGCTTCACTCAATGAACATATAACATTGCACGTGCATTCATGGCATATTAAACAATACCCTTAATTTGACTATATATTGGAAAAGATATCTAAAATTCACATTATTCAACCCCCTATCAATACAAACCTAATACATCTTCCCAATTTAATAAACCCCTACTTTCACTAGATATTATAGGTATCCATTTTTTCATTAACATTTTTTATACCCCTTTATATTTTTTCATTAACTTTGAGCTCCACTTTTTATATCTGCGAATTAAAAAACCCTTTACCGCCTATTATATGCTCAATATATTATGTCATTGTTTCCTCAATATATATTCTCCAATATGAATGCACATGGTATGGTATTGCTCCCCTAGTGAAGCCCCCGTGGATATAGCTCTTGGGAACCTCACTGAAAAACTTAAGAAAATGAAGAAGTCATAAAGATTTTCTGATGGAATCTTCTTCAAAAGGTTTACCAATCTAGAGAGGAATCAAGTGTTGGGATGATGGTATGATGACATAAGAGATGAAACAGATCAAGGGGTTGAAGCTCTTTTTAATCAATGACTCTGTTGAAAGAAGCCTAGATGACCTAAAGGTTAATGAGGTATGTATAATTGTATCTAATATTATAAAGTCATGTTGTATGGTTACAGGTAACATGGATCACTGCTCTATCTTGAGAAACATGATCAAAAGAAAGGAATCTCCTCCTATGAAAGGATGCTAGAAGGCATGGCCTACACTTAACGAAATCAACATAATACGACCTCATATGAAGTATGAGGTGGGTGACTACAATTAAGGAACTCTAATTGGAAGCTCCTGGGAATGAAATGTGTGAAGAAAGGAAGGAAGAGATCGTGAGATATGCAACCATGGTAAAGGAATTCAACTTCTAGAAGACCAAGAAGATTTGACTAGGAAATCTCTTGGAAAGATATGAAGACTCTGATGGAAATCTGAAAAAGATGGAGACCCTTGATGATCTGAAAATGGAATTTACTTGTTTAAGGGTGAAAGGTATCCATTTTCCATAATTTCAAATGTGAGTTATACACTCCAAGTGACCTCTAAAAAGGTGAAAACTTCTTATTTCTTATACAGAGATAGACTGTAGGGGCATTCACCGGACATGTCACCTCTAAAGAGAGGATGAGTTCCAGAAGCTACCTGGCCATCTACAGGCTCTGCCTAAAGAAATAATGAAGTAAACACTTAGAAGTCATTGACATACACATACTTGAAGTTTGATGTCTTACGGAATAAGACAAATAACTTTATGCAGCTGAATAGGTGATTATGTGTGTATGCAAGTTATGTATATTTGCTGTTTAACACTTTATATCAGTTTTGTTTAGTATATCATCTTCAGCAAATAAAGACATCAAAATGATAAAGCAGTTCACCCCTTCTGGGCTACATCTGCTGGACCAAGCCTCTCCAACTAGGCTTGTCCTCTTGTATTAAAAATGCTACAAAGGCTAATACAAGAATATTAGTGTCTCGAAAGATAGATCTAACTGTAAATACAGAATCAGAAGATAGGAATTAGCTAAACATGCTCTTTCCCAAGCACTAAACAGTGAAATTGTACTTGATATAGTACTTTCCCCAATTGGCCCTGGTGGCCCTTAGACTTGCATGGAGAATTTCGAGGTGAAGATGACCTCAATTGGTTTTAAAACCTCTGCCATTAGACTCAGAAGGTTGAAA
Source organism: Pinus taeda (assembly GCA_000404065.3). Classification (NCBI taxonomy): domain Eukaryota; kingdom Viridiplantae; phylum Streptophyta; class Pinopsida; order Pinales; family Pinaceae; genus Pinus; species Pinus taeda. The sequence goes on along the minus strand of APFE031464966.1, from coordinate 12,216 downwards.
ATAGTAGACATGGGCTTTTGAATCACCAAAAATGGATGAATATAGCCCCCAAACAGCTCAAGCACTGAAATGGCCGTGGTGGCCCTGAAAGTTTCCCTGAAGCTAAACAGTGAGAAGAATTCCTCAACAAGAAAAATGAGCTGTAGAAATGGATTCAGAATTCTGAAAACCTTTAGGAATGACCTTTGTTCCACATTCAATGGCTGCACAAATCCTAATGGAGCTCCCAAACTGATTTGGCCCTAGTGGCTCCTGGAACTTCCACGAAGAAAAATCACCTAAAAATGACCTTAGATGGATGTGAAACCTATTCCAATGGCTTCAGAAGGTCAAAGAGACCAAAAAAAAAAAAAAATTCGTCTCAAAAGGCCTTTCCTAGCCAAAGTTATGGCTCATTAAAGTTTCTCGAGTTTGCCCTAGAAAAACTCTAGATAAAACTGGCTAACTGTCAGATAACCCCGCTAAATATGGGGCGGTCGCCAAATTTGGTGCCATCACCAATAGATTTGCTAAATCTGCCATAACCTTCGACTAACTGCAGTTTAACTTTCACGTTTGGTGGCAATGTGAACATGTTGTATAAACATTAAACGTGACAATGATATATTCCGTCGGCGGTTATGTAATATGGCCCAAGGTTCTAAGCATGGTGGTCACGTGTATGGGGGCTAGCCCTTAGGGGCTGGCCCCCTTGGGGCCCCACCCAAATGAAGTTTAAACTTCATAAGACATTTGCGCCACTCTGGTACCAAGTCCTTCCGCTGTGGTCTAGTGGTAAGACATAGGTTTAGCTCTGGGCAGGTTGCGGGTTCAAGCCGCCAGACCTCCAAATTTTTTGACTTATGCACATATATATGCTGACTTCATCCCTGGCCACGTGGCAGTTTCTGATTCACTTCCCAAAAGTAATATTCCCTAGAATATTCTGTGGAATACTCTTTTTTAAAATTTAAAAAAAAAATTCAAAAATTGAGAGTCAATGGGCGATTTTGTTTTTGGCATAACTTCTGCATACGGAGACCGTTTTTTGAACTGTTTGCGGTGCCAAAATCAGGAGGATGAGCTCTATCCATTCGTTCAGGTTTAAACCAGTTCTGAGCACTTTAATTTTTGACCATTTTACGACACTTGGTCGTGAGCTCCTGATCACACCTCCCAAATGAGAAGGCTTTTGGTACCCAAAAGCTTACTGAATCTCTGAGCTGAACTGTACAACACTTGAGGAATAGAAATATCATCTTCCATTCATCCAAAAGAGCATACTGATGCCAAAATGTTCTGCCTTATCAACTATCGCCATGACGACTTTTTGCTGCATAAGCCAAGTACTTGTTGAATCCTGACCAAGCTTGTCCTTTCGCCAGACAAATCTGAAATTGCAGGAACCAACAATGAAACTTGCTGATATATGAGCTGAAATATTCCTCTAAACATGTGGGTTTCCAATTGTCACGATGCCCATCCATGGCACCTCCGCTCCAGAAGAAGAGCTGCCTCCCAAATGAGAAGGCTTTTACCGGCTATAGCATGCTGAATGTACTGCAAATGATCATCCCAAACTCTTGGGAAACTTGCTGCACAAACTTCTCAAAAGAAGTTGAGACCCATGCTAAAATTTGAGCCCTTTTTGCATGCATGCTTTTCCAGCTCATGGGATTGTGCACTGCTTTGCACCAATTTCCTTCCCTGCACCAAATGACACCAAAGGTACCTTGTGCAACAAGAGAATCATCAGGAACAAGTTGTCTTTAAATATGCTAAACAATGGAATTAACCATCAGCATAGCAAATGTATACACAACCGACACAAGTCGACAAAACATGTGCACCACAATCGACACAAGTCGACAACATGAGTGGCACAATCGACACAAGTCGATGAAACATTCGACACAATCGACAATGTAAAAGTGTGCTCATAAGCGACACTAGTTGACCAACAACAAGATACATTTACAAACACATGTATGTATCAAAACAATGAACTATATACAGTTCGATAAACACACCTACAACATCTACGTACAGGTGCAACTTCAACTCTTCTTTTGCAAAGACCAACAGGTACATCAACCCAATAAAAACACATATGGGTGACAAGAGTTGAAATGAAAAACATTGTTACAAAACTAGTGAGTATCATACTCATCTTTTACCATCCCGCAACTTGCATTCCCTTAACAAAGAAATGCATTCAATCAAAAGACATGCAACTTTAATTGGATAAGAATTCTAACCATTTCTTACCAATCCATTTCAAAGGCGCT
>APFE031464953.1:0-16285 GCA_000404065.3 Pinus taeda | reverse complement strand
TTATAATAATTAAAACTCTTCAATATACTTTACCACCTTCTGAGATATTATACATTATCATTAATTCTTATTCATTATAATTGCACCATTTGGTGGAAAAAGCATGAGCCCCACTCACCCGCTTTTCCCGCTTTCTTACTTTCTCGAGCTAACATTTACGTATTCATAAAAATTCGTCGTATACAATATTGAGTATTGTACTGCTAAATATATATTGGATCACCCAAACTAGATATCATTGAGAAGAGAGAAAGCTGGTAGGCATTTCAGTTCACTCGTACGGATCTAATAGACCAATCAGTGTGAATTGGATTGTGTGTAACAAAGACGCAGTCGGTGTTTTTTTTAAGAGTTTAATAAAACCTTTCTACTTAGCATATGCCCTTGTCCCAAATAATGCAAAATGCTCTTTACTAAATTAATTGTAAATTTTTGTCTTTTATTTTGAGTGGATTTAATAATTAATATATGTGTTTTTTAAGATGTTATAGGTTTAAAATCAGATAGAGTATACTCTATCTATGTTTTCTTGACTTAAAATTAAATTTAAAATGGATCCCTTGTCCTATATAGATAAAAAATATTATACACTAATTTAATCCGTTACTTCACTATAACTTTAAAACTAAATAATAATAATAATACAAATTCCCTACATTGTCAAAACCCACCATTAGTTACCTATAAAAAAAAATCACGGTTATTGTCAAAATATTTATGAAAAATTCTTTATGGAAAGTGGGACACCAAGACTCCTCGGCAAGTCACCTATTCCATCGTGGGGGTCGATTTTAAATATTAAAGTAAATATGTTTATAAAATGACATTATTTAAAACATTTGCTTTTCCGTGCAGCCAGTCAAAGGAACCCAACCACAATGGGACCCAGTACAAACATATAAAGTTAACGGCTATCATGTAGTTTTTATTTAGAAGCTTTATTATTATATGCCATATGTTTTCATGAAGTTCTGGTTTATCTGTGTCGATTCACTAACCAGTATGGTACGGGATTCCTTTCTTCATTATTAGATTTATCTTCTAAGTTGGTGGCCATCGTTGGAAATACACTTCAATTTCCTAGAAATAACGTTATTGAGGAGATTTTCCAATAGCTTTAGACTTTCGCTGCACCACTTATCTTGCTCATTGATGTGACCATAGTCAATTTTAAAGTTGGAAAATATGGTTTCCAATATTCAAAAATGGCCAACATGGGAAAATAAACTAAAGTAAAGAGATGCATATCTTAACATTAATATATATATTAATATATTATGACATTTGAGATTTTGTAAATTATCTGTTTTTTATAATATATATTTCAGTTTTAAGTAAAATTTAATATATTATGACATTTGAGATTTTATAAATTATTTGTTGTTTTTATTAAAAATATTTCATTTTAAGTAAAATTTATAAAATTTACTAAATTAAAATGAAATCAAAATATAAATTTATTATTATTATATTTTTTATTGTTATGATAATTTTGTTTTAAAAAATACTTTTATTAATAGCACACGTGGCATAGAGTAGATGGTGATAGGGTATTAGGTTAAGGCATTCCTTGGTGTAAAGTTCATGTATAAATCTAACCAAGTTAAAGGTTGGTGTGGCCTATGTCAGTGCAATCCCCAGGTGACCCACATGATTTTGACGACTTAGATGCCCTTGGATCGCGGCTAGTCAAGCCACAGCTTAAGTGTGCTAGTCATCTTAGCACTCATTTGTTTTCTTTATTGATTTCCATTTCATTTAGTTTATTAATATTATGTTATTGAGGTGAGACGTGCTCTCTAGCTCAATATGAAAGAGATGTTTTTATAATGATTTGTTTTTATAAAATGTTTTATCTATTTAGCTTTAAATTCACTAAATTTCCATATTCTTCATAGCCTCTTGGTGTGAGGGTCATATGATTTGAACTTCCATATGTTTAAGAACAATTCATGCAATTGTTGCAGTCACAGAGTAAAGATAGACTGAATTTTCTTGCAAGAGGTGCATGAAGTTGTTGATTAAATGTCAAGAAATTCGGTCTACATGTGCTTTAGAGTTTGAGTGAAATCATTTAAGTTTTACTAGGGTTTTTCAAGTTTTGGCTAAGAGGACGTCGCGAGTTCAAACCACGTGTGTGGCATTTTGACAAGGGCTTACGGGCTACCCATGTATTTGACTGACATTGGAAGACATGGGTTTTGCTAAGTCTCGAAAAACATTCAAATTGCATCGTCGATGCTTTAAAGCATCAATATTTGTCCTAGCAGAGGTCACGAGTTCAATCCACATGCGTGGGATCTTGACACGGGCTTGCGAACCACCTAAGTCTTTGACCGAGCACTCGTAGCTAGGGGTTTCGCAAACTATCATTCGACATTTGAGTCACATTATCGATGTTTTAAAACATTAATAAAATTGAAATGCTTGATGTCTTGTGCCTGGTGTTGGCATTAATTATAAGACTTGAGATAGAAATTGGTTTATATATACTAGTTTACATCCATCTTAACTTCAGATCTATCAAGAGCCAAGAGGGATCAAATCTATCAAGGTGTCAACATAATTTTTTAGTGCAAAACTTGAAGAAAGGTTTACTTCTTGAGAGATTTGATCTCTCTAGTCACTTGATTGATTTAGAATTAAAATGGATCTACGGTGGTGTTACATATCTCATTTACCCTACACTCTATAATAAACCTAACATTTTATAATATAATATTGCAAAGCATTTTTATATTCTATAGTAAATTTATAAGATTCCATATATAATAGAATTGTTTACTGAATTTCATAAAAATCCTTCTACAATTGATTTCTCTTATTAACTTTAAAAATGGCATAACAAATTAATGATATAAAACCATATTATAACAAAGAAATAATTGTAATATTGTTTTTAAAACTACAACATCATTTTATTTATGATTAACAAAACTCATAAAATATAAAAATCAAATGATACTTATGGGTAAATGCATGGAGCTAGGTTACACTTTTTGGCAAGGGAGGGCGCATTTAGGTGGAAAAAAAAAAGCTTAATCGAGCATTTTAAGTGCTCAATCTAGCAATTTTTAAGCACTAGATCGAGCATCTAAGCGCTGAAAAAGATATTAATAGAGGGTTTAAACTAAAAAAATATTAATAGAGGGTTTAAACTAAACTCTCGATTGAGCATTAACGCTTAATTGAGATCTATGCTCAATCTAGTAATTTTTAAGCACTAGATCGAGCACCTAAGCGCTGAAAAAAAAATATTAATAAAGGGTTTAAACTAAAAAAATATTAATAGAGGGTTTAAACTAAACTCTCGATTGAGCATTAACGCTTAATTGAGATCTATGCTCAATTGAGCTTTAGCACTCGATCAACGGTTAGAGCTCAATCGAGACATTATTTTCTCTTAAAAGGTACACATCATTTGCATAGACTCTTAAAAGGTACACATCATTTGCATAGACCACAGGATAAATAAGAGATTGATTGAGGGATTAGAGCCTAAACGAGTGCTTGGACTATGGAGCAACTCAACAAACCTTGTCAACAACCCTGCCAAGTAATTTTCCTATAATTTGTGTTTTTTTATTTTGTTTTTCTTACAAAATTAAATAAATTAAATTGGAAAAAAAATTACCATACAAAAACTATGAAAACCACATAAAACCACCAAAAAAAAAAACCATTCAAAACAACTAAAAACAACTTAGAACATTGTGAAAACAACCCAAAAAACCAGAAAACTACAAAACGACCAAGAAAACGCTTAGAAACCACCAAAAGAACTATAATTTAGGTTTTAGTTTTTTTTTATTACTTGCAATTTGATAGCACATTTATTATGAATATTTTCTTATTTTGAATGGTAAAAACATTATTTTCTAATTATTTAAGGTTTTAAAGTTTTTTAGGAATTTAGTGAAATAAAATTAAAAAAAAAAAATTGTTATTTAAAATACATTATAAATTTTTAACGAATTTGACTGAAAATATACCCCAAGAGCTCTAAAAAACTAACTATAACCTAATAAATTAAAAGTAATATTTAGAGCTGAAATTGACATGAGTGAATATAATTGCTCATAGGAACCTCCTTTTATCAAATAAGAAATTTTATTTTTTTTATTTTAAATTAAATTACTTTATATTTTAAATATTTTTAATAATAAATACCAATCTATAGTTTTAAAAAATATTACTTAAATAAAATAGTACCTCTAAGTTAAAACCAAAAAAAATGTTTATATATATAATATTATTTATATATTGATGTATATATATAATTTAATAATATATATATAACATCTGTAACATATAATACAATATATACTTAATTATAAATGGTATGACAATATATTATAATTCTAAATATATATTATAAATAATATCATTTTCTATAACTCTTACCTCTTCGCCCGGATATATCACATAACTTTATTATTATATTTCTATCTTATTGTAACGTAACATATTTTTAAACTATTTAACTCAACATAAAGGTTTTTAACAAATTAACTAAACACATCATTTATAGCATTTTTAGCATGCAATTTAACTACAACATATTCATACTCTCTCTCTCTCTCTCTCTCTCTCTCTCTCTCTCTATATATATATATATATATAAGTTATAACATCACATAGCTATATATTATAGTTCTATATATATTGTTTATAACATAACATAGTTATATACCTATTTAACACACACACACACACATATATAATAAGTTCAAGTTTCAACAATGCATCATTGGTAGATACATTAAATCAATCATGAAAAGTGCATTTAAAGTGAATAAAAACATTTTGACTATTTTCTACTTTGTACCATATTGTTTCACTATATAGTTTGTTATACAAGAAAAATTGTCTTTATGTATTTTCACCTAGTACATGTCATGTGTCAAAATCAAACATTATAAGAACTGAAAGTCTATTGGAGTATTTTGTTGACATGAAATTTTATTAGCTTTGCAAATAGGCTTACTTCAATTTTTTACATATTTATGCCCTATGAATAAAAAACATTATTTAGATATGGGAAAAAGTGTGAAGGTATATTTGATCAATTCTTTCAATTGTGTTTACATGGAACTCAATACTTTGGTTGATAAATTATCAAAAAATTGGACTCTAAAATTTAGGACTTTTACAAAATTTAACTTGTTACTTATAGTTTTTTTAGTTATAATACCACAAGTAAATTCCATGGGTGAGTAGATACCATGGGTGATTTAATACCATGGGCGGATATCACTTACATTACCATGGGTAAACACCATGGATGAATGAATACCACGGGTGGATCTCACTTACAATACCATGGGTAAATACCATGGATGAATGAATACCATGGGTGGATGCCACTTACAATACCATGGTAAATAAATACCATGGGTATATTCCATGAGTGGATAAATACAATGGGTCACTAGAATAATCTTAGTCATCACCTTTCAGAAAGTGTTAAGAAGAAGACAAAAGAAAAACCATAAGAAATAAGGGGTAATGGTCATGCTTTGATTTCCCTTCATTTTACACTGCATGAATGGATCATCGATTAGGAGACAATTATGCAGTTCAAGCAAATGGACAAGGAAGAGTGCAATTCGAAGATGGAAGTTTTGAGAATGCCTTACATATTTTGAGGCTTTCTCTGAATCTTTTTTCAGCATATTAGATGACACACCTTTACACTAGAAGGAACGTGGAATTTACCTTGGATTTCGTGAGCATTTATGATATGCAAACTAACTTGAATATTACATCTGATAAGGTAAATGATCAATCTCGTCTATATACATTTTATGATTTTGTTCCTTAGTCAGATTCTATTTTTCTAGTTAGACATGCATATGAAGAAAGTAGGATTTGACACGAGAGATTTGGACACTTGAATTTCATATATATGCAGTAACTTAGTAAGAAATGGATGGTTAAAGCACTACCTACCATTGAATTTTCAAAGGGTGTTTATAATAGATGTTCTCTTGGTAAGCATCCACAAGACATGTTGGATAAGGGGCATGCATGGAGAGGCTCTTCATCTTTGGAGCTTGTATACACTGATCTCATGGGTCCATTTCTAGTGCCTTCAATGAGCGTTGCAAAATATGTTTTTTCATTTATAGATGATTACACAAGATTCACTTGGGTTTATTTATTGAAACTCAAGTCTTAAGTTTTTCAGCATCTAAATATTTTCAAAGCACATGTGGAAAATAAGTTTGGAAAACACATCAAGATCCTCCACATAAATAACATGAAGGAATATGTCAACAAGTTATCGAGAATCTTTGTAATGAAACAAGCATACAATTGCAGCATAAAGTTCCTTACACTCCACAGTAAAACAAGGTGGTTGAGAGGAAGAATAGATCTTTGAAATAGATGGCTAGTTGCAGTTTTCATCCAAGATCTCTTCCATAAAAACTATGGGCGAAAGCTATGAATTGTGCTCGATACATCTAGAATAGATCTCCTCATAAATTTGTCATTGTAAAAATACCTTTTGAGGCTTAGACTGTCGTGCAACTCGAAGATAGTCATTTCTGCATTTTGGAATCTCGAGCATGGGACCACATTCCTACAGAGAAGAGAAAGGCTTTGTAACCTTAGAGCGAATGCATGTTTGTTGGATTATGATGAATTCAAAGGGGTAAAATTGCTTGATATCAACATTGAAGAGCTCATTATCAAAAGGAGTGTAAAGTTTGAAGAAGATGCTTTGCATGCACCACTAGATGAACTTGTTACAAAGTTTCCCTCACCACTAGTTGATGAGTATGTAGATGATACTTTAGATTATAATTTTGATTTAGATGACCCTTTTTTCGCGACACATGTTGGACCACTAATTATTGAACATTGAGATAATATTTCCTCATGTAGTTTAGAAGATTCTTGACCACCTTCCACACAAAAATGGTGCAGCATGCGTGATCTCTTAAATGATCTTGCCACTATACCTCAGTTTGAGGAAGCTCCACAAGAGCTCTTAGATATGGAGTCATGCACGCTCATATGATGCACAGACCTATGCAAAAGAAACTCATCATCTTGAATGGGAAACAACTATGGATGAGGAATACAACTCTCTCATTGAGAACCAGACTTGGGACTTGGTTCCACTACCTTCCAGTCGTAAACTTGTTAGGTGCAAGTGAGTTTACTGTACCAAGAAAGAAGAAGATGACCAAGTTAGTCGATATAAGGCATGATTGGTGCCAAAAGGATTTTAGTAGGTACATGGTGTTGACTATGATGAGACTTTTTCTCTGGTGGAAAAAATGGATTCCATTCAGTTAGCTCTCTCCATTGCAGCAACGATATGATGCAGGGTGCATCATATGAATATGAAGAATGACTTTCTTCATGGTGATCTTGAGAAGGAAATCAACTACATAGATGATATTTTGATAACATGTAGTTTAGTTTCTGTCATTGTTGAGATTAAAATTGCATTACATAAGGAGTTTTCTATGACAAACATGGGCCTGCTAAATTTCTTCTTTGGACTAGAGATAAATCAGAATGGTTATGGGATTACCATTTCTCAACCAAAGAATACTAGAGATCTTTTGGCACAATTTCAAATGAGTGATTGCAAGCTAGCAACCACAACTTTCTTATCAGGAATAAAGCTTCAGAATGGCGAAGACACACCATTGGTTGATTGCACATTGTACTGTAAGCTTGTGGGGAGTCTTATGTATCTCACTCACTCCCGTCCTGATCTCTCATATATTGTAGGAGCAACTTCCAGATACATGTAGGAGCTAAATGAGTTACACTGGAAAGATGCAAAGCACATCCTTCGATATGTCCAGGAGACAATCACCTATGGGATTCATTATGCATCAAATTGTTCTTTGGATTTCATTAGGTTCATAGATTCAAATTGGGTTGGTGACAACCTTGATTGCAAGTCCACCTTTGGTTATGTACTGAGTTTTGGATCTGACCCCGTTTGTTGGTTAAGAAAGAAGTAGGCTACTATTTTTTTTATCATCAATAGAGGTCGAGTACAAAGGAGTAGTCCATGTCGACATTCAGGCCATCTAGCTACAACATTTCCTTTCCGAGCTTGGTATCATTATCCATTGTCTGACTATCATATGGTGTGATAATTGGAGTACACTGAAGTTTTGTAGATATCTAGTGTAGCGACAACGGACCAAACATATTGAGATCCACATGGACTACATAAGAAAAATAATTCATGATGGGATCATTGATCTGTAATACTATCCCAATTCTAAGCAAACTATGGACATCTTCACCAAGACTTTCACTATGCAAAAGTTTAAATTTTTGCAAGATCGTCTTGGGGTGAAGGACACCACTGCTTAACAATTGTGTTTTCTTTACTTTTTTTGCATTGTATTTTTATTTTTTTTGGACGGGGGTGCGGGGTTCTTCCCACTAAGTTTTCCCTCTTTCCTTTTTTCATGCATTGTACATGGGTACCTAAAATGGCCTTATTGTCGAGATTCATTCATTTTGCATCATACTCACTTAAGTTATGCTTAATGGGGCGTGTTGGAGTACATGCACTTAGTTAGTCTTAATTAGCTTTGGTTAAACTCTAGTGCTTCCAATGAGTCTTGCACTAATAAGAACTTGCAAGCTCTATTCTCTAGTAAGATTGATAGATTTCACGTCCTTCTCATGTAGTGTTCTGAATGACACAAGAGTAGAAATTCAATCGTATTCCAACAAGCTAATGCATGACTGGTAATTTATCTCTTGAGCAAGATATTTCTTGTTGTTTGACTTTCTTGACATGTCAATTCACTTAACTCCACATATTTGGTTAGAGACATGGTTGAAAACAAAAAAACACTATTGAAGAAACTCAAAACCTTGAAAAATGTTATAGACTCAATAACTTTATGAATAACCCTGGCCTTATGTTACAAAGTGTTTCAAATCTTATTTTACAAAGTGTTTAAAATTGAAACTTTAAAAAATACTATAGACTCAATAACTTTATAAATAGATTTTATGTGTACTTTCCCTCTCTTATATTACAAAGTGTTTAATAAGCATAAAATTGTTAAATATGTACTTACGAAAAGTTTCTCCCTATCTAAATTAAATTTATACCTAATCTAACCCATTGTTTTTAAATATTTCCATTCAATATTACATAATAATTTTTTTAAAGATTTCCATTTCACTATATTATTTTATTGTGACGATGACGAGAAAGGATAAAACAATAAATTTACCAATTTGTTTGGTTAAAAGTTCTTAAAATTAATCTTTTACATACTCGGTGTCATATTATTTGCTTTTAAAATATCTTTAAAAATTTTTTACATGAATTTGTTTTTACGGTCTCTCTTTATCTTCTTTTACAGAGATGGATCAAACTGCCAATATCAGTATTTCTCGTCACGTAGGATGAACTTCATTTTTTTAAATTTTTGTCCTGCCCCAAACATCACTGTTTTTCACGAATCGGAGACTTCATATTCACCCCAGGCTGTAGCAAAATGGGAGGTTAAAATCTCTTGTGCAATCAATATGTCTCACAATTCTGGAAACTTTTCCAACCGATTCAAAGAACGGGTGTCTTCATCTAAGAAATGTTTCGAGCAGTGGGTTGATTACATATAACCGGCAGTTTCCAATGTCCATGCCGCAGAAAAATCCCCCTCAAAGAACATGTCTTGGCTGATAAAATCTTTGTTCGTATAATGTCCTGCGCGTGGCTCGCATCCCACGTATTTTCCAACAAAGCAAACTGTTGATAATTCTGAAATTCTTCTACAAAATCCCAATTTTCACCCTGTGATTTCATATCGGGGGTCTCGCACAAACCCTCGGCAGTGAAGGTCTCCTTAGGAGGTTGGGAATTTTAATTGTAGGCTTCAGAGTCTTGGTTGGCAGATGGCATTTCCCCGAAATGGATGATGCTGCTTTGAGGAAATGGCTTGATGATCGGTGGAAGCTTTTGGTAGGTTATACCCCATCATCTCTCGCCTTATAAAAGATTGGTATTGTTTCCATTTCTTATTGGTATTGCTTCCATTTCCTAAAGGCTTTAGATTTAGACATTGTTTTCAAGAGTCCCTGGGTATGTGGTAGAAGCTTTCTAGCCCTCTACAGGTGGTATATCGGGTTTGATCCATTAAAAAACACTCCTTCAAATAGTTTGATTTGGGTTAAACTCCCAAATCTTCCACTGGAAATGTGGTCTATGGAATCTCTCGCAGAAATAGGAAACTCCATTGGCAAATTCGTTTATGTGGATCTATGGTGCCGAGGAGAAAAGAATAAAAGGATAGCGTGGATTCTCATCGAGAAGGCATATAAAGGGGGATACCTTGATCATATTGAAATTGCATGGGGACGCACCAGTATTAAACAAAGGTTAGACTTCTGGGGTATTCCTTTTAGGTGCTCCTCTTGCCACAGAACTAGGCACCTAATAAAAAATTGCAAGCGCCATGTAATTCCGAAATCAAGGCTGATCCATCGCAGAAGTCGGGTGGACCCTTCCATTCCCCTTGCAGAGAAGCTTTCTTCATCCTCAGTTAGTCTATCAGCGACTGATCCTATTGATGAACAGACTCTAAAAATCTCGGAGCCTCCTCTGTCTCATCGGCTATCTCCACCGGACCTTTCTTTAGGGCCTGATATCTGACAGACCTCCCCAGCTAATCCAGTTTATCTCGATGATAATAGGTCTTCATCAATTTTTTGCGCGTCCTTTCCCGAACCATCGGATGTCAAGGTTGTTCCTTCTCCTCTGCCAATGCCTTTAAGAGATTTTATTGTTGGCTCCCATTCTATCACAATCTCATCCTCCTCCTAGACACGAGATAAGAATACTTGTCTATCCTCTAAAGGTAAAGAGCCCTGGGAGGCTGCCACCCCTTTCATTTCCTCTGGGTCTTCTTTGGTGAATCGCTATGACAGTGATATTGATTTTCTGCTCTGTAAAAAATCTCTCGAATTGGAGCCTTTGACCATTCACAAACCGAATAGCCCTGCTTCGCCCTTCATTAGTCCTAATTCTGCAAGAAATATTGTTGTTAGGAAAAAACACATTGGTGGTAGTCGGCATTTTAGGGGGAGATCGATTGCTTCTGAGTCTGGAGTAAGGAACTTGGCCCTTGTAGATGTTCCCATTCATGATATGATTGATCTTCAGCCCCTTAGAGCGAGCATGGTTGGTGAGCCTTCCAAATGACTTTTATTGTTTCCATGAATATTAGGGGTTTAGGCGCAAACCCAAAATTCTTGGCGCTAAAGGAGATTTTCCATTCAGCTCGTCCAAAAATTATTCTAATCCAAGAAACCATGCACAGCGGTCGGGTCTCCATCTCCTACTTTAGGAAAATGTTTCCTACATGGTTTATGGTTGCTTCTGAGGCAAGAGGTCTTTCTGGGGGACTGGCAGTCTTATGGGACCCCGATTGGATCAATGCCAAAGCATATAAGTGTTTTGCTGGTATTCTTATTTCGGCTTCTCTTAGAGGTCACAACTTTCATTTTAATATTCTAAACACCTATGCGCCCTATAAGAACAGGTTCCCCTTCTGGGAAAAAATGTTTGCCTCGGAAATTTTTGAACTTGAATTTCTAATAATTGCGGGAGACCTAAATTTAACCTTAAGCTCTGATGAATGTTGGGGTAAATGCAGAAAAAGAGACCCACTTGCTTATCGTTTTAAGATGGAACTTCTTAACAAAAATCTTGTGGATATTGCTCCTACTAAAATGATGCCTACATGGGACAACAACGGATCAGGCGAAGCATATATTGCTAAGAGGATTGATCAGTTCATTCTGCATGCGAGCATCATAGGCAAAATGGGTATGCCCATCTCTTTTATAGGGTCGACCTTTTCTTCTAATCATAGGCCTATATTCCTACGCTGGCAGGAGAAGGGCTTCAGAATGGGTTACCCCTTCAAATTTAATAGGACTTGGTTAGATGTCCCAAATTTCAATGAGATTATATCCAAATCATGGAAGGATCTATCGACAATAGATTTATTCCCCCCATTTATGACTTTTAGGGAAAAGATGGTGATAATGAGAAAGGTGTCGAAGGAGTGGCAACAAGAAAGGAAAAAAAAGGACAGGCAAACGCTTCATGACATTCAAAAGGAGTTGGACAACGTTTTAGGGGCTACGAGTGCAAATGATTTTCCTCTCAGTATCAAATACCGCTTAAGAGAGCTAGAAATAAGAAAACAAAAGTTTCTGCAACAGGAGGAGGCTTCTTGGAGGCTCAAAAGTAGGGCAATTTGGCTGAAGGACGGCAATCGAAACACTAGATTTTTTCATAAAGTTGCAAATGCAAGGCGGGACAAAAACAAAATTTGGAGAATTTCTGATGGAAAGGGTGGTTATTTCGTCTCCCAACAGGATATTTCAAATGAAGCAATGAGGCATTTTAAAAATCAATACAAAAGGAGGGAAGTCTGTGATTTTCAGGATGTTCTTTGGGGGATCGAATTGGCTCCAAAAATGTTTGATGATGATGGGAACGCGAGTTTCTTCCAGCAAATCACAGAAGAGGAACTTCTTGGCATTCTCAAAGCTTTTAAAAAGGATAAAAGCCCAGGCCCGGACGGCTGGACCATTCAATTCTACACCCACTTCTTCGACATCATCAGAAAAGACCTGCTGCGGATAGTAGAGGCATCCTGTATGTCTGGAAGTATTCACCACAACACATCATCCACTCTGATTGCTCTAATTCCAAAAAAGGATGAAGCAGAATCTTTTCATGATTTCAGGCCGATATCTTTATGCAATATCTCTTTCAAAATCATTTCCAAAATTATTGCGGAGAAATTGAAACCGACGCTGGCCTCTTTCCTCACCAAGGACCAACATGTTTTTTTAAAGGGACACAACATTTTGGATGTTGTTGCTATCACATAAGAAACCCTGTTTTCAATGATATCAAGGAAGATGGATGCGGCCATTTTTAAAGTCGATCTGCAGAAAGCCTACGATTGTTTGGATTGGGGATTCATGAGGTGTTTACTGGCTAAGATTGGTCTAAACTCTCAATCCATAAATTGGATCATGTCATGTGTATAAAATGTCCATTACTCGGTGCTTATAAATGGAATGCCTTCTCCTTTCTTTCCAGTGGAAAGGGGGCTTCGCCAGGGGTGCCCCCTCTCCCCTCTTCTTTTTATTCTGGCGATGAACTCTCTCAGTCTACAGATCAATAAAGCCGTGGCCGAAAAGCGATCCAAGCCGGTTAGGATATGCAGGGATATCTATGTATTGCACAATCTTTTTGTTGATGATGTGCTCATCTTCGCCATGCTGTGCAGGGCATCATGGATCTGTTTCAATGACATTCTTAATAGATTCCAGAGGGCCACTGGGTTATATATTAACAAAGGAAAATCTTCCCTTCACCATAATGACACAAACATGGAAATGGTAATCTAGATTGCTGATCTGCTTGGTATTGTTTCGAAATCGATTAAAGAAGGCTTGAAATATCTGGGTTTTCAATTAAAGGCCAAAGGCTACTCCAGTTCGGATTGGCAATGGGTACTAGAAAGATTCTATAAAAAAATCTTGGCCTGGGAAAACAGGGCTCTTTCTCTGGCTGGGAGATTTATTCTATCACAGTCAGTTTTAGCACAATAAGTTGTGTATTGGGCTCATATTTATTTCCTTCCTGCCAGTATTATTCACAAGATGAATAGATTGTTGGAAAATTTTATATGGGGTGGAAGTTCCAGTCAGAGTAAAATCCACTTGTCGAAGTTGGAGAAGATCTCTATGCCAAAGAAGCTTGGCGGATGGGGCTTGCTTGACATGCGATCTTTTGGCAGAGCGCTATTATGCAAATCGCTATCGAGAGGCATTTATGGAGAAGGTCTATGGAGTCTAACTATTAGAAAGAAATATCTACAAGACAAAGATCTGGAATTTTGGTATAGGAGGGGATCAATCGGAGTTACCCATGGTTCTGCTATATGGCTCAGTCTTAGGAAAGTCCAGCAATACTTCTTGGAGCACTTGAGTTGGAACCTTTTCTCTGGCAACTGAATCTTCATTGGCATTGACTCCATCGTTTGCGGGCGCGAACGTGCTTGCTTCCCTGAAAACCTTATTCTTTTTCTTCATAGGAATGGTATCTTCACGTGGGATAAACTAATTTCTTCCTGGAGCGGCCCTATCCCCATGTGGAAAGACGCACATGATCTTCACTTGCCTGTCTCGCTTCTTCCAGAATGGAGATCAGTTAAAAATGCTCTTTGCAGCATGGGAATCCATCGCTCTAGAACAATGGACTAGCTTATATGGATTGTTCCAAATGCAAAATCACCTGCTAGTGTAAAAGACATATATGATGATATGATTTATTCCAAGGCTTCAATCTCCTGCTCTATATTCCCCCAAAGTTTATGGAAATTGGGATGCCCTCATAAAATGATCTTGTTCTCGTGGCTGGTCTTCAACAACCGCAATTTGTCATGGGACAACTTGAGGAAGAGGTGTTGGCATGGTCCGAGTAGATGTTCTATGTGTGAAGCTACGGAGGAATCCAACCTTCATATGTTTTTCCAATGCGGCTCCTCCCTACAGATCTGGTATGAATTGTCTCTGCTTTATGGTTTTCCTCATGATGTTTTTGTTTCAGTCCAGGTTGCTTTTCAATGGTGGTGCGCGCAAAAGGATTCTTGGTGTTCTTTGTTTATCATAGTCTTATGGAGCTTATGGTAATGGAGGAATGCCAAGATCTTCCAAGATTCAAAAGAGCCTCTAATGTCTTCCATGCATCGTATTTTATCCAGTCACGATATGTTGCCTGTTAAAAAGCACAAGATGAAATCGCATTGCAAAAAAGAGGTGGCAGTCCCTCTCAATTGTATGCCCTGTGCTTTCTTTGATGGGGTCGAGTAGAACCATATTTTTGGATGTGGGGTTCATGTAATCATGGACGAGAAGCTGCAGTATTTTTTATCTTGGAACGGGGGGAGTGGTACAAACAGCTTGGCTGAGGCAAGGGCTCTTGCTGGACTGCTTGCCTTCTGTGTGTTTTTGGAGATTCAGAACATTTCAATATTCGGTGACTCTAAATCCATGATTGACCATGTTAGGGGTGCCTGCCACATCAGTTGTCCTCATTTATCTGGGTGGATGGATAGGATTATGTACTTCTGGAATGATATGGTACAGTGCTCAATCAACCACATTCCCCGCTCCCAAAATGTTCAAGCTGACTGTCTGTCGAAGGAAGGACTATCTTTAGAGCCTGGTTCTTGGTCTTTGATGATTTCTGATGATGACCGTTCTTGCTTCATCCAGGATTTTTCCATGCCTGGACTATGATCTGACCTTTTTGTTTCTTCCCTATCCATACTTGCTACTCAGATAGTCTCTTTTTGCTATTAGTATTTACGTATCTATTGATCCTTGCTTTTGTAAAGACTATTTTTTGCTATGGTTTTGATATGATCTTGTTCTGATCTCCACAGGGAGGTCCTATATCTGTAAGTTTTTGGGTTTCATATTGATCCAAGCGGATATTGGTGGCCACCCGCTAATTCGACTTGGATCCCCTCTAAGTGCTTAGTGCAGTTTTTCTCAGTTTCCTTAATTATGGCACAATTTACTATTTTTAGCAGTTTTTCGGGTCCTAAACTTCCGGAGCCATTTTGAGGCCCTAAACGACGTTTTTTGGGAAATCTACCGCCAGCGATTTTTCGTGACTAAAAATCGTCTTTTCCGTCGTAGTCCTCGGAGAGATCTTTCCAACGGGCTATCATGCGCGTCAAACGGAGATAAGACGACCAATTCGCGACCCCGGGAAGTTGATGTACCAACTTACCCAAAAACGGGGCCCACAATTTGGCGTTTCATCTTCCAGGGTTAGGTTTTGGAATATGAAGGGTTTTTTCCATTGTTTCTCACAATAAATAGGCCTTCGAGCCTCATTGTAACACAGTTGAGAGGCATGTAGCCACACATCTCTTCTCAGAGATAAGCTGCCATCGCCCTAGCTGTTTATTTCTATTTCTGGTTGTAAGCATATTTCAGTATTTTCCATTAATGAAATGAAGTATTATTTCCGCTGCATCTTTGTGTATATGGTTATCTCGTTATTTTATTGCGTTCCTGTTTAAATCTGGATCAGTGGTATCAGAGCGGTCTGCTTTTTCTCTGTTTTTCTTTGCATGTCCCCAACGAGGTCAGGATATAGGGAGTTAGGGCTTGAACTGGTCGAACCTTTGCAAGACCAGCCTCGCAAATCTCGACGACCTCCCATGGCGGGTGAGAAGAAAGA
>APFE031464948.1:532-13756 GCA_000404065.3 Pinus taeda | reverse complement strand
AACGGTAATGATTCGGCCGGCTCGTTTTCAATGACTCGGTCGTTGTAAAAAATACATTAAATATTTAGTTTTTTGATAAAAAAACATAATTTTGGAGATTTTAAACATAATTTTAAAGATTTTCATTCATGTTACCAAACACACAACATTATAATATGGATGGAAGACAACATATGATCAAAGTAGGCTCATGAACCAATCCATTATATCAAAATGGTACCCAATGGCAATACATAGTCAACTGTCATACATGATCAAAGACTCAAAACAAAAAACACATAACCAAGGAGGCTAGAAATGGCCTCTACAACAAAAGTAAACTATGACGGTGACCAGACTCCAGTACTAGTACTACTGCTAGTAGCTACTGCCAGAGGAGCCAAGATCATGTCGATCAATCTCTGGATCATCATCATTAGAGTCAGACAGGGAGCCCCATGGCTCCTCCATCATCATCATCTCCAACTGCAACTGTAGAAGTGGTACCACTAGCAGGTTGTGCAACTGCAGTAGTCGCACGCTGAGATAGAGTAGATATGCGGCTGCGCTTCTGTTGTGGCTGAGCAGAGGAAGCACCTACAACTGGAGTCCTTGCTGGCTGTGAGATTGAGGCTGGTGGATCTGCATTCAACTGAACAGGAGCGAAAGTGGGGAGCGAGAGCGACATTTTCAGAAGCTCCTGGTTTGGGAGTGAATCCTAGAGGGGTTCGACAACCAATGTCACCAACATCAAGGTACATAGATGGATTGGTGCTCTTGATTAAATACGAGTTCCATACCCTAATACATGAAAAAATTCAATGGAAACATTGCAATCCTCCAATCCTGAAATCCTGAAAAACTGATAACTCTGTTGGATTTTGAATGAAATCTAAAATTCTACTTTCTCCATATGAAATCCAATGAGGCCGGAACCACTCTCAAACACCCTGAGTCATTTCATGGTAATGTTAAAAATTTAAGTAGGAGGATGAGAATGAAAATTGAGGAGAATGTCACTTTTACTTTAAGAATTTAACATTACCACGAATAGCATATCAATACTAGGGCCTAGACTTGATCATTAAGCTGCCCCACTCAAAAATTATTTGATTCTTTCAAAAAAAAATTGCATTTCGAATATTACTACAAAAAAAAAATTGCAAAAAAGGCAAAACACTCCTGAAAAGGCAGGGAGTGAAAAAAATTTTAGGGAGCGCACTCCCGAGTCGCTCCCGCCCAAAGCGTGGTTGGGAGCGGGATCAAGGGGGGAGGGGGCACTCCCCTGCAACACTGGTTCAAAAACACCACCTTGAAAAACAGATTATTGGGAATACAGATGATGGAATAGAGACCCAGCGAAAGATGACAAATACACCACGAAAAGATAACGTTGCCCTACTATCCATGGTAGAACCATAAAACTTTGCTCAAGCTAGTAAGGACCCTCATCCGGTGGAAGCAATGGAAGAAGAAATGTTCCAAATCAAAAAGAATGAAACATGGAAACTTGTACCTCATCCAAAAGATAAAAATATAACTGGAACCAAGTAGGTGTTCAAAAACAAAATAAATGAAGATAGACAAATCATCATAAATAAGGCAAGGCTTGTTTGTAAAGGTTATTCACAAATTGAAGGAATCGACTTTGAAGAAACCTTTGCACCGGTAGCTCTTATGGAGGCTATAAGGATGTTTTCGGCATTTCCAGTTCAAAAGGATTCAAAGTTTATCAAATGGACGTAAAATCAGCATTTCTAAATGGTGATCTAAAAGAAGAAGTTTGCATGGAGCAACTGGAAGGGTTTGACCTAGCAGAAGGAAAAGACTTTGTATGCAAGTTGAAAAAGGAGTTATACAGATTGAAACAAGCTCCTAGAGCTTGGTACGCCAGATTGGATCATTATCTACAACAACAAGGCTTCAAAAAGGGAGTGGCAGGAAGCAATCTCTATATGAAGATGGACAAAGACAAACTGCTAGTCACTCTTGTGTATGTTGATGATCTTATTTTTGCCAGCAACAATGATGAGAAGAGTCAAGAATTTGCACAAAATATGTCTAAGGAGTTTGAAATGTTTATGATTGGTGAGCTATCTTACTTCCTTGGTCTACAAGTAACTCAAACCAATGCAGGTATGTTTATATCCCAAGCTAAATATCTTCAAGACATAAGAGATATGGGATGGAAGAATGTGCTCCTATGAGCACATCAATGACTACAGATTGCAAATTAAGCAAAGATGACGAATCTCCTTCAGTGGCTGCAACACTTTACAGGTCAATAATTAGAGCTCTTCTATACTTGAATGCTTCACGACCCGATATCATGCAAGCAGTAGGAATGGTGGCAAGATTTCAATAAGCTCCTAAGGAATCTCATTTGTTGGCTGTGAAAAGAATTATCAGATATTTAAAAGGTACTCCTAATTTTGGTCTACGGTATCCCAAGAGCACAACTCTTACCGTGACATCTTACACCGATGCCAATTGGGCTAGAAGCATCGACGATCGAAAAAGTACTAGCGGAAATGCATTGTTCATGGGAGAATGCCTTGTATCTTGGCTCAGCAAAAAACAATCTTCTATATCTCTCTCCACCACTAAAGCCGAATAGATAGTTGATGTTGATTGTTGTACACAGATATTGTGGATGAAGGAAGCATTGAAATATGTCAACATAGATACTAATCAACCGATCATCATCTATTGTGACAACACCAACGCCATCAGTTTTTCGAAGAATCCGGTAATGCACTTAAAGACAAAACATATACTAATCAAATACCACTTTCTCTGAGAACAAGTTGGAATATGTAAATACAAGGAGCAAATTGCAGATATCTTTACAAAACCCCTACCACGAGAAGCATTTGAATATCTTCGCCAAAAGATAGGGGTCATTGCTCTTGCATCACACTAAGAGAATAAATCTACAAGGGTAGAAGCACCATGACAGGGGGAGCAACATCACAAGAAGAAACTTGATAAGGGGAGTACTTGGGCACCCCATTTGCCATTGATGTCAAAGGGGGAGAGAATGTTGGAAGAAATAAGATTTCCATTAATGACAAAGGGGGAGATCATTGGTCAATAATTGTCATTGACGAAAATACTCTTGAAGGTTACACTCATTGAGATGATATGATGACATGGTTGGAGACCATATGATGACATGGAGACGATATGATCAAATGGTTGAAGACATGACACACTTGTATGATGGTTGGAGACCATTCTGTCCCAATAACCCTTATACATAGACAAAATTCAAGAACAGTCACAAAGAAAACTATTTTTGTCAGCTTGGAGACATCCTATTACATTGACTCCTTCTCCATCTTGAAGAGGACTCTTTTCTCTTTCCAACAAGCCCTCACTCAGCTTCTAACTCCAAATACTCTAAGAGAAATTGATTTTTGAAGGTCAAATGTCTTATTTTTACAGTCTAGACTCTAGCCAACCTATACCCTGTCTCTCAAGTCGGCTTCCTCCATAGGTCACATCTCTTCACTTCAAGATGAAATCCATATATATATGGGCTCGGATCTTCATTTCACAACCATCCAATTCAGTGAACAACATCATAGGAACACAAAGCAATGAGAAGAGTTCACAACTTGTGAACTACAGAGGCCGAGGGGGACTTAAAAGTTAATTGTTAGCGTTAATTTTATGTTGGCTTATCTTTCAAGCTCGAACTATTCACCTCAGTCTTGTGGAAGACGCTTAGACAGTTGTGAGAGACATATCCTCAACCTGTGGACATACACCTGAATTGGCTCGAACCTATTGCAGAAGAACAAACCTATTATAGGGCTCCGACATGTGAGGAGGAATCAACCTGTGGCTACAGGACCTCGGACTTAGCACCTGTACCTCGGACCAATAGTCTTGTGAAGCTCAGAGAGACAGACACATTTGAAAAGGCTCGGACTGCTAACACTGTGGAGTGCTCGGACAGCTGCCTGTGGTAAACTAGACATAGACCTGTGGTAACTTGATTCTTGGATCTCGAACTGTCGTTTGTGGAGTCTACCTGGGAGGCTCGAATTTGCAGTCACTCAGACTAGTGACAAGCTTGTGGACAGTCACTCAAACTAGTCTTGGATTTGTGGAACAATAGTTGCAAAAACCTCGGATTTTGTCAAGCTACCTGTGATTCTGTCAAGCTACCTATGTGAGAGCTCGGACCACTATGGAGATCTAGACAATGAACTATCGAAACCTAAGCCTTAAGGCATTTAAAGCAGCTATATGACATTCTCTAAATCAGTTCTTTAACATTCCTTGGACAATGAAAATCTTGTAGCCTTGGATGTGAAGATTTTGGAGCCTTGGACAGTGAAGAACATTCTTATTTGGATCTTGATAGTGGGCATCTGAAGTAGCCTTGTGGAATAGATGAACAGCTCTTGAAGTAAGTACATTCATGCACTTTATTTATTAATCTAAAGGGTTGGAGCCCTAGGAGTTGGAGCCTCTAAAACAAGGTTGGAGCCTTGAGAAGAGAAGGTTGGTGCCCTTGAGGTTGGAGCCTCATTAAAGCCCAAGTTGGAGTTTGGCAACAGGTTGGTGCCTAGTAAACTAAAAGGTTGGTGCCCTCGTCATAATTGTACTCGAACTATTGAGGATTGGTGTCCTCACCTGTTCATAATAAAATTCTTACTAATTATTTTTATATAGTTGTGACGAATCTTAACTAGTAAAACATAACAATTGAAAAGAAATACCGATTCACCCCCCCCCTCAGTATTTCCAACAATTCATGGTGGGTTGACACAAACGCATAGCATAACCCAGTGGTTTGTATGGGATTCGGGTATTAGGTCTTAGTTGCATTGAGCCACTAGCCTGGTCCACAGGTTTAGATTGCTTGAGGGCAAGCAATCTTGGGGTGAGAGGATTTGTGATGTTCCTTTTTCTGGTGTTCCTTATGGCATGGTTAGGATGGACTTTCAAAGTTGGAGGCAGACAAGTCACAGGTGCAAGTTTATTTCATCAACAGGCCCAGGGGCTTTTGGAGATGTTTTATGGGGTTTGGAGGAGTTCACTTGCCATCCTCCATCATTAGGATTGATTCTGCATAGCTCGTTCCATTGCATTCTGATAATTTCCGTAAAACAGGGTTATTATTGTGCCTAACTCATTTAATTACGCTTAAGGGGGGCGTTCCAAGAGGAATACTTGACAAAACACCTTAGTGTAATAGTTCGTTGGAATCGAAACGAAAAGATCTACAGGATGGGATGGTTAGCAAGAATTCTCAGTGGCCTGAAGAGGTATGATGATCATTTACCATTTTCCCACATTAAAAGGATAGTTTAATTGAAACAAAAGAGGGAAATGAGCTCAATGATTAAAATAATAATAAAATATAAGGTTCTAGAGGGGTCCATCAGATTTATAAAAAGGAGGAGGCCATTGGAGGGACATCTTGGATTTGATCTTCTTCTTGTATGAGAGGTTTGAGAACCCGGTTCTCTACTTCATTTGTAGCCCCAGGACGGAAACCCTCGAGTGATTGAACGAGGTTGAGCAAGTACCCACCTTCCCTTGGTGAATTCATCCAGAATTCACAAGAGAGCTTAGCAATGTAGTTCAATTCAGGTTGGAGGGATAGCATAGCATTGGAGCAGACTCTTGAGGCCAGTTTCCCATCTCAATTATTTTGTTGTATCAGCATGTAAACCCCGGTTTCTATTATAACAAAATTTGAGATTGTTCCAATTTATTTTGTTGTTATTTTGTCGTATGTTATTGGTTATATCTTTACATGGCAATGTTTTGTTAACATAAATGGAAATTTTTATGGAGTAATTTTGGTTCAGTTAGATTTCTGCAAAATATCCCATTTCGAATATTACAAGTTTTGTATAAAGACCAGTCACCAGGTAGAAAAATAGCAGCATGGAAGAGGACACAATGCTAAGGCTTGAGGCGCAATCAATTTCCAACCACTAAAAGTGCGCTTAGTTAGCTAGATTTGCGCAAGGGTTTGAGAAAAGGTCAACGAGGAAGATGGCATATCAGGGGTTGGGACTAGAACATAGTTTGGAGGGAGCCTCCAACTTTTGTGCCTGGAGAAAAAGGATGCTTGTGATGTTGGAGGACCAAGGGGCCAAGGAGTTTGCATAAAATCTCTTGGCTCAACCACAAGACCCTCGGCTATTAGCTCTGCATAACAAGAGGGATTCTACGGCAAGGAGGATAATCCTTCAGGGGTTCAAGGACCATATTATTCCTCTCATAGCAGGCAAGAAGACAGCACATGAGATGTGGATAGCAGTCTTGAACTTGTACCAGGGTACTAGTGAAGCAAGGAAGATAGTGTTAACAGACAAACTTAGGGCAATATGCATGGCCAAGGAAGAGTCCATTGCGTCCTAATTGACTAAGTTCACCCAAGTCCTAAATGAGCTTGCTGGGGTGAATGAGATTGTTTTAGACAGTGACCTTGTAAGCCTTGCATTATCACGGCTTCACAAGTCATGGGATAACTTCCATGACGCAGTCACAGGCAGAGAAAAGCTTCTAGATTGGAAGCGACTATGGAGTGACTTCATGCATGAAGAAATCAAGAGACAATCAAGGTCTAGCACTCATGTCAAGCAGAAGGATGAATAGAATTTTTCCCTAGCTAGCAAGGGGACCAAGGGCAAAGGCAAGAAACATGCAAGAGCAGTTGAATCAAGCTCCAAAGGTCAGAAAGGGAAGAAAGATCTATCCAAAATTTAGTGTTTTCAGTGCCATCAGTTTGGACACTATGCTACCAAGTGTCCACATAGAAAGAAAGATTCCAAGAAGGACCAAGTATCAGCCACTGATGAAATAGATGAGTTCAATTCCATATTTGAGAAGGAATTTTTTCTCATTGCATGCATGGCAAGTTCAGCGTCCAACAGTGTATGGTTCATAGACAGTGGAGCTTCATGTCATATGACTAGGTGTAAAGATTTTTTCAAGCAGCTTACTAAAAAGGGCTAAAGAATCACCATAGATCTTGGTGTTGATGGCATGTACTAAAACATGGTTGTGGGTACTGTCAAATTTGAGAGGGAGTCAGGCACTCCTCTCTTTCTCAAGGATGTCATCTATGTACTAGGGTTGAAGAAACGCCTTGTTTTAGTTTCAGCAATTGAAGACAAGGGGTATGATGTCACTTTCAGCGAAGGAAAAGTCTTTTTGAAACACTCTAACTTAGTAGGAGATGACAAGTTGATTAGAGTAAGGGTGAAGAGGCTTTACAATTGTAGTTTGACTCAACAGCAGTGTTGACCAGCAAGGTTGATCGTGAGCAAAACAAGGACGCAAGGGAACTTTGGCATAGACAGGTGGGGGGTTTGCACCATGGGGCATTGAAAATATTGTCGGAGATTGCCACAAGACATCCAAAATGCAACATAAACCAACATGACGTGTGCAAGGGTTGTACACTTGGGAAGTACACAAAGACTTTCTTTCCCAGCCAAGACAGCTGAGCTGCAACTATTCTTGATCGGGTACACTCAGATGTATGTGGCCCTTCCTCTTCTCCTTCTCTCGTGGGTTATAGATATTATGTCATTTTTATTGATGATCATTCTAGAAAAACCTAGATATTTTTCATGAAGAAAAGGGAGGAAGTCTTCTCAAAGTTTGTAGAGTTTAAGGCACTAGTTGAAAACCAGTCAAGCAAAAAGATCAAGACCTTGAGAAGTGACAATGGCGGTGAGTATACCTCAAACTCCTTCAAGGGCCTTTGTGCCAAGGAAGTAATTAGGAGAGAACTCACAACTCCCCATAATCCTCAACAAAAAGAGTAGCTGAACGAAAGAACCGCAATATTGTTGAAGCAGCTAAAGCCATGTTGCATGACCAGGGGTTGCCTATGTTTTTGTGGGCACAAGCATGCAACAAAGCAGTGTTCCTACAGAATAGGAGTCCACACAAAGTTCTGGGATGAGTTATGCCAGAAGAGGCATTCACAGGCAAAAAGCCTGATCTATCTCACTTCTGCATCTTTGGCAATTTGGTGTATCGCCATGTGTCCAAGGATAGCAAGAAGTTGGAGCCCATAACTTAAAAGAGCATTTTCGTGGGCTATAGCGAGACATCTCAGGCGTACAGGTTGAACGTTCTAGCACTGAAAAAACAGTGCTTAGACGTGATGTGAAATTTGAGGAAGTAAAGGGCTCTTAAGAAGTCCTTGGAGCGTGAGAATTGTGTAGAGAAAGAGGAGGAGCAGCAAGCTCCCAAGTAGCAAGCTCATCCAGCTTCTTAGTTGCAAACACAGTCAATGGGTGGACAAGGCGTACACAAGGATGATGAGAAGACAGTACAAGACAAGGAGTAGAGATATGAGAGAGTGGAGACAGCCACTCAACTAGTGACTCCCAGTACAGGGAGAAGGACGACCAAGTGGGTCGAGAAGCTAATTTAGGAGGCCTAGGAGAGGGTTGGGGCAACAAGTTCTAGCTTCAGGCAGAGAAAACAGCCACAGAGATACTCTAGCTACATGGCACTTATTACAGACCGAGTTGACTCAGATCCTTCTAGCTTTAATGAGGTTGAGTCACAGCAACTTTGAAAGATGTTATGGTTGAGGAGTATAACTCCATTATGCAAAATGGTGTTTGGGAAATTATGCAAAGGTCGAAGCACAGGACAGTGATGGGATCCAGATGGGTCTATCGGATTAAGCGTGGAGCAGATGGGAGGGTAGAGAAGTACAAGGCCAGGTTTGTGGCCAAACACTTCTCTCAAGTTGAGGGCATAGATTATGACGAGACGTTCATTCTAGTTGCCCACTACTTGTCCATCAGGACTATTATTGCCTTGGTAGCGCAGATGGGGTGGAAAATCCACCAGATGGATGTCAAAACAACCTTTCTCAATCGAGAAGTTGAGGAGGAAATTTACATTAAATAGTCAGAGGGGTATGAAACACACAGTAGGGAGTCACATGTGTGCAAGCTCAAGCAAACTCTCTATGGGCTCAAGCAGGACCAAAGAGCGTGGTATTCGCACATAGACAATTATCTTCTTGGATTGGGCTTCAACAAGAGTGAAACAAACCCTAACTTGTCTTTTATTGTGGTTGGGGAGCAACCTCTCATTCTTGTATTGCATGTCGATGATCTCATCCTGACAAGGGACAAGAAGCTCATTGGAGAATGTAAGACAGATCTTGCATCAGAGTTTGACATCAAGGATGTAGGACCGATGCACTACTTCCTTGGATTGGAGGTTTGGTAGGGTGATGGGCAGATTTTCTTGGCACAGGGAAAGTATGCTCTAGAAATTCTCAAGAAATTCAAGATGCAGGATTGCAAGCCTATGACCACTCCTTTAGTGACAAACTAGAGGAAGATAGATGCCAAACTAGAGGAAGATAGATGCCAGCAAGACAAAACGTGTGGATGCTACACTATACAGGCAGTTGACAGGGTCGTTGATGTATCTAGTGAAGACATGACTAGATAATAGTTATACAATAAACCAACTCAGTCAATTTATGGTAGAACCCACAAGAGTGCATTGGGTAGCTGCAAAGTATGTATTGAGGTATCTTAGAGGCATAGTTGACTTTAAGTTGTTGTACAAGAGAGTAGATGGAGTGAAGCTGATAGGCTTTGCAGATGCATATTGGGAAAGGAGTCCAAAAGACAAAAAGAGCACTTCAAGTTGCGCATTTAGTGTGGGACTAGCAATTGTTTCCTAGTTCAGCAGGAAGCAAAGATCAATAGCACTGAGTTCAGCAGAGGCTAAATACATGTCTACTAGTATGGCAGCTTGTGAGGCCATTTGGCTGAGAAAGTTACTTACAGGACTCTTCAATCAGAGTTTGGAACCAACAATCATTCACTTTGATAATCAAAGTTGCATCAAGCTCTATGATAATCCAGTCTTTCATGACAAATCCAAGCACATTGAAATCAGGTACCATCATCTCAGAGGTTGTGTTCCAAAGGGGAAGATCCAGCTTCAGTATGTCCCTACAGCGGAGTAGACAACAAATATTTTGACTAAGGCTTTGCCCAAGGGCAGCGTTGTTTTTCATAGAGATAATTTGGTTATTATGGAGAACCACTTCCTCTCTAAAGAGGGAGTGTTGAAGTTAGAGAGAAAGTTGTTCAGTTAGATTTGGAGGTGTGCTAAATCTAGCAGGGGACCCACCAAAACTCCACTAACGACCAGATTTTATTTTTTTCTAATGTTTGACTTAGGAAACATTTAAATTTTCCTAAGTGGGCGATAAATCAATCTCAATCCTTGCATTTCTTGACTCTCAACCATTGAGATCAATTGTGGGGCCCAAGTCAATTTGAGAGGGAAAAAGGGCAACGTGGAAATTAGTACATATTAGATTGTTGGGTGAAGGCCTTAGGAATTAGGGCAGCACAGCTACAACAAGAGGAAGGCTTCAATAGCATGAAAATAGCAGAGAAGAAGGGCATAGCAGCTATGGGACAACAGCAAAAGTGCCCAACACTCGGCACTTGCACATAACAGGCACACAAAGGAGGTCATACGACCTGTATGGACTATTGTGTCATAGACTACAGAGGAAAGCCACAAGCTACGTTGATTTCCAGCGTGGCTAAGTAAATTTCACAAATAGAATCATAAGGAAGGTCTTTCTTCCAAATGTAATTTTTCACTAAAATTTTATATTTGCAAAGGTTGCCCTAATAGAAGCCACCAGACAAGTAGGTTTTCCCGTTTTGGGTTTCTTAGGTAAATTTTGTGTCTTTATGGTGATGTGATTGTGTTTTTATTTATGGGTTTCTTGTTAAATTTCCACTGAATGTTCAATTAGATAAAACTCAACACAATTGTGGAAAAACAATTAATTTCAGTTTTAGTTATTTACTTGTAATTTCCAAATTAGTTACCTGGGCTTTTAGAGAAACTAACATAAGATCCTAACTGTGTATTTCCCTTTTCCGAGGAAAATCTCTCCCTCTCTCTGCACACCTCCAACCCCATAAAGGAGTGCATCAACCCCAAATCCTTCATCTAAAACTCTTCAACAAGATCCCGCTTGTAGTGTGCTATGATCTCCTCGGACCATGTGAGAAACAAGTCATTGACATACAACACCAATATGAGAGGCTCAACCTTCACCTAAACCAACACTCTGCAAATAACTGTCAATTCACGCATGCCAAAACCAGGGAGCCTGCTTGAGCCCATACAGTGTTCTCTTCAACCTGCACACATGGGAATCCCTCCCATGCACCAAAACCCTCTCGTTGCTCTATGTAGATCTCTTCCTCAATAATATCATTGAGGAAGGTCTTCTTCATATCCATATAGTGAATCCTCCAACCCATTTGCGTTGCTCTAGAAATGATAGCCATGATGGATGACTATCTGGCTACTACTGGGAAGGACTCAAATAATTGATCCCTTCCTTCTGCAAAAATCCTTAGCCACAAAACAGGCTTTGAACTTCTCCATGCTAACATATGTGGCATGTTTGATCTTGTACACCCATCTGGAACCAATCACTGACTTTCCCGCTAATCGTGGCACAACCTCCCATAGGTTGTTATTCATAATGGAAGAATATTCTTCCACCATAGCATCCATCAACACCTGATGCTTTGACGCATCCTAAAAGTTGGGGAGTTCAGTCACAATCAATTTACTCATCAATACGATATAACCATAATAGCGTTGAGGAGCCTTGCTCTGTCTCTGAATATCTCGGAGCACCAACATACTCCTAGGCCTCTCTCAATGTCAGCTTTGCCCACTTGGCCTACTTACTCCCTGTACCTAGAGTCTAAAGTTGGGTGTAAGGAATCCCCTGTTCCTCATCCTGATCTCTCTACTTGGCCTACTCGCTCTGCTCACCAACCTACGTGACTGTAATCAAAGAAATCTACATTGACTTAAACTTTTGTGTCTACTTCTCAACCTCAACTATAGAACAACTCATGTTGCCAAACTTCCGAAGAGCCCTCTCTTCATCAAACTTCACAGCCCTACACACTACTATCTTCTTGAGAGCAAGAATGTAAACACAATAGGCTTTTAAGTCTCGTTGTACCCCACAAGGATACCTTTCTCTACAATAGCCTCCAGCTTGGTCCCTTTCTCCTCAAGAACATGGCAACACACAAAGCACCCAAAGATGCCAATGTGTCATGTTACCCACCACCTGTGGGTAGTGTATATAGGAGAAAAAAATTCTCCTAGATGGTCCTCAACTGGCAGCCAGCAGCCAACAGATAGCTCGTTGTGCCATTATCTCCGCCACCTAAGCCAGCCATGTGATCCCTCGCCCACTTGTTATGATTGTATGTTTGAAGGTGGGCCTCCCGACCCCAAAGGTATGGCTTTTCATTGGTATAGTTGAGTAGTTTTCCTTACTCGTCATGGGCACTTTTGGGCATGGATTAGTGGAGGGATTCGATGAAAAGAGTGGGCAAGGTCTGTACTCTTGTCTCCATTGCCCGATTTTATGGTTAGCCTTGTATCCTAGTCCCGTGGGATCTCCTTTACTAAGCATTAGTTTTAAGGTTGGCACTACATGGGGAAATTCCGATCTTGGTTGTGTGGTCCCGCTTCTCGACACCACATACATCACTCTATTCCACTTATTTTAGCCACATTCATCTCATTTCCCATTTGGGTCCATGTGTGTCCACTGGGTCCACAAAGGGTTAGCCTCCCCCTCCCCTAGGGATTCGGTGAAAAGAGTGCGCAAGGTCTGTACTCTTATCTCCATTGCCCGATTTTATGGTTAGCCTTGTATCCTAGTCCCGTGTGATCTCCTTTACTAACCATTAGTTTTAAGGTTGGCACTACATGCGGAAATCCCGATCTTGGTTGCGTGTTCCTGCTTCTCGACACCACATACATCACTCTATTCCACTTATTTTAGCCACATTCATCTCTTTTCCCATCTGAGTCCACGTGTGTCCACTTTGTCCACAAAGGGTTAGCCTCCCCCCTTGTCCACAACTTGGGTCGGGCCTGGAACGATGCCTGGAGGTTGATGCAGCTAAAAAATAAAAGAAAAAGCATAATTTGGCCACTCTCAATAGGAAATGTACCACAAAATGCAAAAGATAGTTGGGACATACAAATTTAACATGTGGGCAAAAGCCAAACATGAGTTCATCTAGGTTTGTGTAAATATTTCTGTTTTCACACCCCGGTTTTCAGTTTCTCCTTATTTCTCCCATGTAGTTAAATGCCCTTTCCCATAACCATACATTCAACAAGCTGTAAAAAAAAATAAAAATAAAT